>LQNS02000211.1:5343931-5369499 GCA_001587735.2 Parhyale hawaiensis | reverse complement strand
CAGTCCCAATTGTGGTTAGAATGATGACTTCACAGACTCAGCTTTGTTTGTCCAGTTTAGGTTCAGTAGCTTTGCAGTTTAAAGGATTCGAGATTTTCAGCGTTAATTGCCTTCCAGGAAAATCGATGAACTGGTTCGAATACCGGATTTGTGAGCCTGCTGATTTTTTTTCGTGGTTGTGGTGGCGGCACACCGATGGTGTTCAGTCCACTAAATACATTTCTACTCTGAATATTTCTCATCTTTCAATCCCTTCAATCCTTCAACTTCACGTGCATGTGATTCAAGTAGTTTATGAAAAGCGGGTTTTTATTCCTTTACTGAAGCGCTTCATATGCTGGTTTCAATTTGGTAGTAATAATCATTACACACTCGACAACTGCCAGACGGATATGCTCTGGTAGGTCCGTTAAGCGGGATTCGTTTATAAGCTTTCTTTTACCGGACCCACAAATGCATTCGAGCACTCATCTTGGTGCGAGGTGAGCAGCTACCGCGTCGCAACGATAATATTTAAAGTCGTTACTATCACAGATACGGGAGTACGAACGACTTGCCAGCTGCACAACCTCGCTGCATGTTCAAAGTACGAATGCACAGCATGGCTCAGGCATAAGACTGTTCTGCGACTGCTTGCTATTTGCGCTTGAACTTGAAAACTCCTGATCGCTGCTGCGTATGCCTTCAAACTGTAATTGTTAGGATACTAGTCACCTCCGCCGAGGAAGTTATGTTTTTGTCGTGTTTGTCTTTCTGTCTATTTGTCCTTTATTCTCTTTGTCTGTCACCAAGATTACTCGAAAAGTTGTGGACGGATCTTTACGAAATTTACAGGGATGGTTTGGCACGTTAACAGTAACAGATGATTAACTTTTGGTGAAAATCCGTTCATCTGTCTGTTTGTCTGCGTATTATTTAGACCATAACTTGAAAAGTTATGGACCGATTTATATGAAATTTACATGAGTTGTTAGGTATATTAGAGAGAATAAATGACGAAATTTTGGGGATGATCTGTTCTTTCGTTCGTTTGTCGCTATGTTTGATTTTTTACTTGTTAGCAGACCAACAAAAAATTATGGATGGATCTCTATGATATTTATAATGGAGTTGTTAGTAGTGTTAAAAGACATAAATGATTAAATTTTGATGATGATCAGTTGGTCTGTTTGTGTGTTTGACTTATGTTTGTCATAATGTTTGTTGGCAGCATAACTCAAAAAGTTATGAACGGATCTTCATGAAAATTACAGGATTTGTTAACACTATCAAAAGGCACAAATGAATGGATTTTGGTGCTGACACAAAGAAAATCATAGTCTCAGAACCAATTTGAATTTTTCGTTTTTTTACCTTGTTTGGCGGAGGTATGCGCTCTCAGAGTGCTCTCTAGTTTATTGTTAGAATGATGCTTACTGAGTTTGTACAATATCTATCCACAGATTTTCATTGATTACCTGCCCCCGTGAAAATTTCACGGTCTGGCGGGGCCTTTCAGGTTGGACCCTTGGAAATTATACAGTAATGGACAATTATTATCAAATTTTATAGTATTCTAAACTGTCCGTGACCTGTTGGATCGTTATCACCATTTTTTCCTTTCGCACTAGTCAAGTGATATTTAGCTGGTCATAGACAACGCGCTATTTGTCCCCGTTCACTCCTGACCAAGTGGGTCACCAACACCAGCTCCATTGGTTTGAAAGCTATATTTAACACTGCATGTGTTATGTGACGTGTGACGTATTGTCCATTATTGTGTTGCCCGTATCACCTTTGAATTTTAACGTGCACGTTCATGCCACCGAGCTCAACTTCATTTTCCGTATCATGGATACAACCGAACTATACTATATCTAATTTCCTACTATCTGTTACTGATGAAGAGCGTAACATGCGAAAGTAGGAACAAGATATGTATATTACTTGATATTAATTACCCAACTGTGAGTTAGAATTTAGCAAATACTGCACGTATATATAAGAGATAATTTGTCAGCACTTGGTTGTTAAACAGGCTAGTCAATGATACATTTTTTGTAAAGCTGGGGTCTTAACTTCTACATTTTTAAAGAATTACACTACGAAGATTTTCAAAGTGAAGGCTCACAGAAAAAAAAATAATACAGTACTCTCTCCTAAATACTGAAGTGCATAGTTGTGCTTACGTTCTAAACAATAAAGTGCATTGTAGCGCTTACACTCGATCCGGCTAAAAATTGCAGCCGTTTTTAAGTCGGCGGTAGATAGCTCTACAGGGCTTGAAAATGTCGATTTTGGGCCTCAAAAGCGGTACTAAGCAGATAGGGTTTGGGAGTAACGCAGGTATAGTGATAATCAGTAGTTTTAGCATTGATAGTCAGTAGTAGTTATCCAATAGTTCAAAAGCGGACATGACGATTCTCAAAAGATCAATCGGTTACTGAGGTGCTCTGTAGCACGTTCGTTTCAACCAATACAAAAGTGCACTATTCAGCAGTTACATTTTATGCATCTCCGTGCACGCAGTTGACTGCCCATTGCACTTAGGCAGCCAGGCAGTTTACGGACAGCCAGATACGAATTTAATTACGAGTGATAAAATAGTCGGCAAAAATCTGCATTTTTGTGACTTTAGCTAGTGATGACCATAAACAGAACAATAAGGCCCACGCGTTCAACTACATTGATGTTTAACTTCTAACGACGTACTCTGGTATTGAAATTGAAGTATAAATGCATCAAGTTTATTGAAGTGTCTATGTCGCACAGCAGGCAAGCAGATAGAGAATTACATACTGTATGTTAGTGTAAAAGAATTTAGACAAGTGGATTAAAGAATATTCTATTCGCTTATATTGAGTGAGATTACTTAATCCGATTAGCTTTAACTTATCCAAAACTTTAGTCTAGAGTGCTAGAACCACAACTTTAGGCTGAATTTTGAAAGTTAATTGCAAGCCGGTTACATTTGAGATAGTGTATCAAACGCTCAGGATTAAAGTTCTTGACAGGTTAAATCTAATTGCGCAAATCACATGGCACGGAAAGGGCGAATCGATAACACCTTTTTGATCGTTACACTATAATAACTCACGAATAAATGTGTTACAAGTCTGCCACACCGAAAAATGAGTTTAAGTTGTAGCTGTGTAAAAAAAGCTTGTCTTTAGCTATTTTTCCAAAGTTACATTGGATGAAACGGTAAAAAAAAGTTTTATTTTTATGGTGGTAAACGAATATCGTACTGCAAGCGGAGGTTCATTTTTTTCATTCGATATTCAGCGATCTGCGCAGGTAGGCCATAACACGGAAATTGTAATAAATTGCCCATTTTTACTGCCTGATTCATTGCATTCAAGTAACCATTCTAATGTATTTGGATCAGCCTGTTGTAATTTTATGTAAAAACACGTTCCTCTCATGCACAGCTAGCGTAGGTGTGGCAGTAGCTGTGTGTGTGTTACGTATGGACAGTTGGACAGGTAGACGATAAGAAATATTTCGAATCTTAAGTGGCTACAACTCACTAACTGTAAGTAGTGAAATTGATTGAAGGAGTTGTATCTAGTATTCAGAAAATGCTTTTGATTTTATCTTTCTACTTATGCTAATGACACTTGTCGTTAAATAACGGTAAAATTCATTACTTAGGCGATATTTTTCTGTTGTTGTTCATTATGTGGAGGCGTCCACAAACGCAAGTAAGGCATTTTGCAGCCTTGAAAATTTATAGTCAGGTAGCATCTTATATATTTATCAGTTATACCATCTGCGTTTCATCTAGGATGAAAGAGTGAAACGGGAGGACTGAATGGGACTAAATAAAATTTAGCCGTGACCGCTTGTAGCCGAATATCGTCACATCGATGAGTAGAAGTAATTGAGTGTGGGACTTCAGGCCTTAGTAGGCTAGGTTCTTAATCCTTACCAACGAATGTAAGCAGCGTTATATTCTGTACGCGAGAGAAACCACAGTAACAGTTATTGCTCCAACTTTCTGTACTCGACAACATTTTACGGTGTTATGTGTGTGGGCGCAGCTCAAGTAGCTGGCCGGTCAGGAGCGGGAGCTTCAATGAACTAGTTGAAAAAATACGGTGATATGTTAAAATATGCTCTTTGAAGAGCACTGTGAACTGAATATGAAGAGTAAATAAGTATTCAGTTCGAGGAAGAAGTTAAATCAGGTCGCCGCTAGAACTGTGAAAGTTTCCACCAGCTTCCACTGCAAGTTTGTATAGAATATTGTTTATTGCTCAATTGGTATGTATCCTCTTCATTACCTCCGCCAAAGAGGTTATGTTTTCGTCGTGTTTGACTGTCTGTCTGTTTGTCTGTTTGTCTCTTTGTCTGTTTGTTTGTCTCTTTGTCTGTCACCAGGATAACTCAAAAAGTTATGAACCGATTTGGATGAAATTTACAGGGATTGTTAGGTATGTTGGGAGGAACAGATGATTAACTTTTGGNCAATTGTGGTTAGAATGATGACTTCACAGACTCAGCTTTGTTTGTCCAGTTTAGGTTCAGTAGCTTTGCAGTTTAAAGGATTCGAGATTTTCAGCGTTAATTGCCTTCCAGGAAAATCGATGAACTGGTTCGTATACTGGATTTGTGGGCCTGCTGAATTTTTTTCGTGGTCGTGGTGGTGGTGGTGGCGGCACACCTATGGTGTTCAGTCCACTAAATACATTTCTACTCTGAATATTTCTCATCTTTCAATCCCTTCAATCCTTCGAGTTCACGTGCATGTGATTCAAGTAGTTTATGAAAAGAGGGTTTTTATTCCTCTACTGAAGCGCTTCATATACTGGTTTCAATTTGGTAGTAACAATCATCACACGCTCGACAACTGCCAGACGGATATGCTCTGGTAGGTCCGTTAAGCGGGATTCGTGTATAAGCTTTCTTTTACCGGAGCCACAAATGCATTCGAGCACTCATCTTGGTGCGAGTTGAGCAGCTACCGCGTCGCAACGATAATATTTAAAGTCGTTGGTATCACAGATACGGGAATACGAATGACTTGTTAGCTGCACAACCTCGCTTCATGTTCAAAGTACGAATGCATAGAATGGCTCAGGCATAAGACTGTTCTTACACAGCTTGCTATTTGCGCTTGAACTTGAAAACTCCCAATCGCTGCTGCGTATGCCTTCAAATTGTAATTGTTAGGATGCTAGTTACCTCCTCCGAGGAGGTTATGTTTTTGTCGTGTTTGTCTTTCTGTCTATTTGTCCGTTATTTTCTTTGTCTGTCACCAAGATTACTCAAAAAGTTGTGGACGGATCTTTACGAAATTTGCAGGGATGGTTAGGCATGTTAACAGTAACAGATAATTAACTTTTGGTGAAAATCCGTTCATCTGTCTGTTTGTTTGTCTGCGTATTATTTAGACCATAACTTGAAAAGTTGTGGACCGATTTTATTGAAATTTATATGAGTTTTTAGGTATATTATAAAGAGTGAATGACGAAATTTTGGGATGATCTGTTCTTTCGTTCGTTTGTCGCTATGTTTGATTTTTTGCTTGTTAGCAGACCAACAAAAAATTATGGATGGATCTTCATGAAAATTACAGGATTTGTTAACACTGCCATAAGGCACAAATGAATGGATTTTGGTGCTGATACAAAGAAAATCATAGTATCAGAACCAATTTGAATTTTTTGTTATTTTTGCCTTATTTGGCGGAGGTATGCGCTCTCAGAGTGCTCTCTAGTTTATTATTAGAATAATACTTACTGAGTTTGTACAATATCTATCCACAAATTTTCATTGATTAGCTGCACCCGTGAAATTTCACGGTCTGGCGGGGCCTTTCAGGTTGGACCCCTGGAAACTATACAGTAATGGGCAATTATTACCAAATTTTATAATTTTATAGTATTCTAAACTGTCCGTGACCTGTTGGATCGTTATCACCATTGTTTCCTTTCGCACTAGTCAAGTCATAGACAACGCGCTATTTGTCCCCGTTCACTCCTAGCCATGTGGGTCACCAACACCAGCTCCATTGGTTTGAAAGCTATATTTAACACTGCATGTGTTATGTGACGTGTGACGTATTGTACATTTTTGTATTGCCCGTATCACCTTTAAATTTAACGTGCACGTTCATACCACCGAACTCAACTTCATCTTCCGTTTCATGGATACAACCGAACTATTCTACATCTAATTTCCTACTATCTGTTACTGATGAAGAGCGTAACACGTGAAGGTAGGAACAAGATATGTATATTACTTGATATTAATAACCCAACTGTGAGTTAGAATTTAGCAAATACTACACGTATAGCAGCATAAGAGATAATTTGTCAGCACTTGGTTGTTAAACAGGCTAGTCAATGACACATTTTTTTGTAAAACTGGGGTCTTAACTTGTACATTTTTAAATAATTACACTACGAAGATTTCAAAGTGAAGGCTCACAGAAAAAAAATAATAATACAGTACCCCCTCCTAAATACTGAAGTGCATAGTTGCGCTTACGTTCTAAACAATAAAGTGCATTGTAGCGCTTACACTCGATCCGGCTAAAAATTGCAGACGTTTTTAAGTCGGCGGTAGATTGCTCTACAGGGCTTGAAAAGGTCGATTTTGGGCCGCAAAAGCGGTACTAAGCAGATAGGGTTTGGGAGTAACGCAGGTATAGTGATAATGAGTAGTTTTAGCATTGATAGTCAGTAGTAGTTATCCAAAAGTTCAAAAGCGGATATGACGTTTCTCAAAAGATCAATCGGTTATGCACTGAGGTGCTCTGTAGCACGTACGTTTCAACCAATACAGAAGTGCACTATTCAGCAGTTACATTTTATGCATCTCCGTGCACGCAGTTGACTGCCCATTGCCCAATTAGGCAGCCAGGCAGTTTACGGACAGCCAGATACGAATTTAATTACGAGTGATAAAATAGTCGGCAAAAATTTGCATTTTTGTGACTTTAGCTATAGTGATGAGCATAAACAGAACAATGTAGCCCACGCGTTCAGCTCCATTGATGTTTAACTTCTAACGACGTACTCTGGTATTGAAATTGAAGTATAAATGCATCAAGTTTATGGAAGCGTCTATGTCGCACAGCAGGCAAGCAGATAGAGAATTATATACTGTATGTTAGTGTAAAAGAATTTAGACAAGTGGATTAAAGAATATTCTATTCGCTTAAATTGAGTGAGATTATTTAATCCGATTAGCTTTAACTTATCCAAAAGTTTAGTCTAGAGTGCAAGAACCACCACTTTAGGCAGAATTTTGAAAGTTAATCGCAAGCCGGTTACATTTGAGATAGTGTATCAAACGCTCAGGATTAAAGTTCTTGAGAGGTTAAATCTAATTGCGCAAATCACATGGCACGGAAAGGGCGAATCGATAACACCTTTTTGATCGTTACACTATAATAACTCACGAATAAATGTATTACAAGATTGCCACACCGAAAAATGAGTTTAAGTTGTATCTGTATAAAAAAAACTTGTCTTTAGCTATTTTTCCAAAATTTTGTTGGATGAGACGGTAAAAAAAGTATTATTTTTATGGTGGTAAACGAATATCGTACTGCAAGCGGAGGTTTTTTTTTTCATTCGATATTGAGCGATCTGCGCAGGTAGGCCATAACACGGAAATTGTAATAAATTGCCCATTTTTACTGCCTGATTCATTGCATTCATGTAACCATTCTAATGTATTTGGATCAGCCTGTTGTAATTTTATGTAAAAACACGTTCCTCTGATGCACAGCTAGCGTAGGTGTGGCAGTAGTTGTGTGTGTGTTACGTATGGACAGTTGGACAGGTTGACGATAAGAAATATTTCGAATCTCAAGTGGCTACAATTCACTAACTGTAAGTAGTGAAATTGATTGAAGGAGTTGTATCTAGTTTTCAGAAAATGCTTTTTATTTTATCTTTCTACTTATACTAATGACACATGTCATCGTTAAATAACGGTAAAGTTCATTACTTAAGCGATTTTTTTGTCGTTGTTTATTTTGAGGAGGCGTCATCAAACGCAAATAAGGCATTTTTTGCAGCCTTGAAAATTTATAGCCAGGTAGCATCTTTGTATTTATCAGTTATACCATATGAGTCTCATCCAGGAAGCAAAGAGTGAAACAGGAGGACTCAATGGGACTAAATAAAATTTAGTCGTGACCGCTTGTAGCCGAATATCGTCACATCGATGAGTCGAAGTAATTGAGTGTGGGACTTCAGGCCTTCGTAGGCTAGGTTCTTAATCCTTACCAACGAATGTAAGCAGCGTTCTTTCTGTACGCGAGAGAAACCACGGTAACAGTTATTGCTCGAACTTTCTGTACTCGATGACAGCATTTTACGGCGTTTTGTGTGTGGGCGCAGCTCAAGTAGCTGGCAAGTCAGGAGCGGGATCTTGAATGAACTAGTTGAAAAAATACGGTGATATGTTAAAATATGCTCTTTGAAGAGCACTGTGAACTGAATATGCAGAGTGAATAAGTATTCAGTTCGAAGAAGAAGAAGAAGCAAAATTAGGTCTCCGCTAGAACTGTGAAAGTTTCCACCAGCTTCCACTGCAAGTTTGTATAGAATATTGTTTATTGCTCAATTTAGCATATATCCTCTTTATTTCTTTATGTACTTAAGGGACAAAATTTGCAATTTACGGCGACTTTTCTAGCAAAATTAGTTAAAATACTCATATGCTGCTCAGCCATAGATTCGTCGATGTGACGCCATTGATGACGTCATTTTTAAGCTAGTTTCTCATGAGTCCTCCCGTCCGCTCTTTGCTTTCTGGTCTCATTTATCCACGATGCAATGATACACAATTGTTGGTTGATCAGTTGCTTGCTCGTTCGAATTCGGTAGGTTTTTCTCTCAATCACGCTCTTAGGATAAGAGAAAGTTCATCTACTGAATATTAGTGAACTAGAGGGCCCAGCCGTCAAAAATGACGGCAAAAATTTTGTGATTTAGCTTTTTATTGTTGCGGTTCCCAGTATAGGTTTTGCTCTATTACAGGTCTCATCCCTGCAGGCTTGATCTTCCATCAGTAAAACGCAAGCTGCACAACCATGAGTTTTGCGATAGCAAAATATCCCCCCTGCAAGATAAGGAGTGAATATCCGCTTGGAATTGATCAAACGTTTAGTTGCACTGCACAAGTAAAAATATAGTTCAGTCAAAAGAATTCGCTGGAAATGCCCAGGGCTCACCGTATTGTGGATACCAACTGATTGTTGAACCTGCAGTGTCGAAATTTAGCTGCTCAGCGTGAAGATCCATCTACTACGATATCATTCAGCAATGAAAGTGGGGATCCAGAGGCTAAAGATTCAGAGGCTGACGATCCAGAGCCCGGGATTCAGAGGCCGGAGATCCAGAGCTTTGTTTGTCACCGGTACTCCAAGCACTGAAATTGTATGGCATCTCAACTTGTTTTTCAGTACATGAATTTTCTCCTATTAAACTCTTAACTGCGTGAGAGACGGACCAACATTGGAACAAGCAAAGGAGGGAGCAAACAAGCGACCAACAACTGTGTTTTATTATATAGTGGATAACAAGATAAGATTCTATCAAATTTGAACAAAGAACAACAATCAAAAATATAGTTTCTGAAATATACGCTCGAAAGTAGTAGTCGAAACACTGAAGTATCTGAACCAACTACGCTTTGAAAAGTAACTTGGTACGAATTGCTATGATTATTTTTCTGAGGGTGGTACATGAGTGGCTGTATCTTTGACAGCGTTTTTTATTATATCGTGAACAAGATATTTTGCAAATTTTCTTAGCTGAAAATCTTCGTAGCAGTTGAAACTTAACGCTGATTGGAAGCCAAAACATTTTCAATTCATATTGTAGCCAACTTTCGATCGTGATGGTTCAACTTACTGCTTGTATCCAGGATACTACATTTTCTTAGCACTACTTGACTTGACACTACTTGACTACTTGATCTTTTACCTGCAAGAGGGAATTTTTACTCTCGCAAACTTAGGATGGCTCAACATTCGCTACATTAATGGAAGATGAAGCCTAGAGGTATGAGGCATAACATTTGTACCACAAGCAGGAACAATAAAACGCTTCATTTTTGACGGATGCACAGTCTAGTAATGTAAGTATACTTTGAAAAACAAAAATTCCAATGCAAATTTGTGAATAGCTTACCAAAACAATTCATGAATACACTCTAATACAAAGAATGACCGTCGTGTGTTTATATATTTATATTTTTATTACCTCAGCCAAGGAGGTTATGTTTTCGTCTTGTTTGTCGGTCTGTCTGTCATCAAGATAACTCAAAAAGTTATGAACCGATTTATACGAAATTTACAGGGATTGTTAGGTATGTTATGAGGAACAGATAATAACCTTTTGGTGAAGATATATCTATCCGTTTGTTTGTCTGCCTCATTTTTCTCAATGCCACAACTCAAAAAGTTATCGATGGATTTTTATGAAATTAACATGAGTTGTTAGTATATAACAAAGAGTAAATGACCAAATTTTGGTAATGATCCGTTTGTTTGTTTGTTCGTTTGTTTGTCACTGTTTTTAATTTTATGCTTGTTAGCCCAATAGCTCAAAAAATAATGAATGGATCTTTATGAAATTCATAGGAGTTGTTAGTAATGTTGAAAAACATAAAAATTAAATTTTGGTGCCGATCGGTTTGTTCGTTTGTATGTTTGACTCATGTTTGTCATAACGCTTGTTAGCAGTATAACTTAAAAAGTTATGAACGGATCTTCAAGAAAATTGCACAAGCTGTTGTTACTATTATCAAAAAGCACAAATGATTAGAATTTGGAGTTTATACAAAGAAAATTATTGTTTCAGAGCCAATTTAAATTTTTTGCCACCGTTGCCTCGCTTGGCGGAGGTATGCGCTCTCAGAATGCTCTAGTTTATTTATAGGTTTCGTGTCACGCTCATAATGAAATAGATAGGCAAAAATTTGCTCTGGGCTTCCTGGTTTCGACTGTGTAATCATCCGCTTGAAGACTGTGGTCATCCTGCTAAGCTTCATAGAAAATATTCCAGGTTGCAGATGATGGCACTTGAACAGTATATCTGAATTCCGGTCTTTCTTTGACTACGTTGAAGTCCACTCGATGCAGATACATACAGCTTCTCTAAACAATCTCTTCCATCGTGATGTGTACTCTCTTCTGAGATTTACTCCATCCATCTTCAGTTGATACTCTTATTTTGTTAATTATAGAGGCAACTGGTGTGATATTCTTGAGCGGTCAGCAGGCGCGTAAAGACAACGATGATTTCTCGGCAGCAAATTATTTTCTCCACTTATATTGGGTTCTTCTTTCTTTAGTACAAGTTTTGTTTTGAGGAAAAAATTTTCCGAGTCCGAGTTATATGCAACCCTTGAGTATCTTGGATACAGAGCTCCGTATTTATTAGAAGCAATCTCGACTGTGGCCAAAAAAACGTCGCTTTTTCGTGTATCACCGAAAGAAGCTGGGTGCTGTTCAGCCTTGCACGCTTATCTGTATGGTTCCCTAATGCAAGTTGGCAGTTGCGCAGCATCCTACACAAGGAAGTTAATAAGAGCCTTACATGTATAGAATGGAGCTCAATCTTCTACCCTAAATAGGCAATATCCTGAAAAATTTTAAAGTACATGTCCCGTCAACAAGCGGTACTACCCAGACAAGGAACTCCCTTTTATAGATATAAGGCTCTGCTTTAATATCTTTGCGATGATGCTACAGGTATCACAAGACGGGTCTGCACAAATTCTTCGCTGTCATTATTGACAGTGCGGATACTCTAGTGCGCTTCATATTGCTCTAAAGCAATAAAGAAAATAAATAAACTAGAGCACTCTGAGAGCGCATATCTCCGTCAAGCGAGGCAACGGTAGCAAAAAAATCAAATTGCCTCTGAAACCATAATTTTCTTTGTATAAACTCCAAAATCTACTCATTAGTGTCTTTTGATAGTAATAATAGTTTGTGCAATTTTCTCGAAGATCCGTTCGTAACTCTTTGAGTTATACTGCTAACAAACGTTACGACAAACATGAGTCAAACATACAAACGAACAAACGGATCATTACCAAAATTTGGTCATTTACTCTTTGTTTTATACCTAACAACTCGTGTCTATTTCATAAAAATCCATATATATAACTGTTTGAGCTACGGCATTGAGAAAAATGAGGCAGCCAAACAAACAAACAAATAAACAAACAAACAAACGGATGGACATATCTTCACCAAAAGTTAATCATCAGTTCCTCCTAACATACCAAACAATCCCTGTAAATTTCGTCCACATCGGTTTAGAACTTTTTGAGTTATCGTGGTGACAGACAGACAGACAAACACACAGACATACAGACAAACACGACGAAAACATAACCTCCTTGGTGGAGGTAATAAAGTCCAGTTGGAAAGAGGGCCAGTTACAGAAGTTGAAAAATCAATGGTATCCAAGGAACCAGGTTGTCAGGAGGACAACGTGGCCAGGAAAACAAACTAGTACTCAAGTAACCAACATACTGTGTTTTATGTAAATTTACTTATATTTACAGCGTAAGCATCTATAATGGGTAAGTGAGCAATAGCTACTTAAAATGCAAAAACTTTGTTTACGGTATATAATGATGGGTCTATTGAACGAACTTGCACACGCTTTTAACTACTTTATAAGCAATTAGCAGTAGTTGTTTACTTGAACACACTTGCACGACGGCATTGCAATTCGACACTCCGCTGCAATTAAGCAGACAGCTGCTTGCTTAATCGTGTTACGCGCATGGCAGGGAGCCGAAACTGTCGTTCTATCAGCAGAAGAGAGGGTTCTGCTCATTTAGAGAACGAAAACATGACAAACAAAAGCTCTGGCAATCGATAACGCCAACAGAAGAAGCAAAAATGCAAAAAGAAAAATGTGGGAAGCAAGCACTTGAGCGGTGTCTACTTTCCTGAAGTACAAAACGCCCTGTCACTGGCGACGCATCGAATTATCCAAGTACGAGGTGTTTGGTGCTTTCAATTCGGTAATTTGCCGTGTGTGCGGTCTACCGTAAACCTTGGGGAGCCATTGTTCATGTAGACCGATCGATATGAGCTCTACACAAAGCCCGTAGTTGGGCCCAGCTCGTGAGCGATGGCAGTAGGGCGACACTATGGGAAATGATCTTCCGCTTTTCTGCTCAGCAGAGTTGGTGGAAACTAGGAAAGTTGGGGATGTTCCGTGCCAGAGCTTCCACTTTTCTGCTGAGAGGAGGTGGTGGAAACTAGGAAAGTTGGGGGATGTTCCGTCCTGGAACTTCCACTTTACTGCTGAGAGGAGGTGGTGGAAACTAGGTAAGTTGGGGATGTTCCGTGCCAGAGCTTCCACTTTTCTGCTGAGAGGAGGTGGTGGAAACTTGGGAAGTTGGGGGATGTTCCGTGCCAGAGCTTCCACTTTTCTGCGAGAGGAGGTGGGGAAAACTAGGTAAGTTGGGGATGTTCCGTGCCAGGCTTCCACTTTTCTGCCGAGAGGAGGTGGTGGAAACTAGGGAAAGTTGGGGATGTTCCGTGCCGGAGCTTCTACTTTTCAGCTGATAGAGGGTTGTGGAAACCAGAAAAGTTGAGGGATGTTTCGCGCAGCATCGTCTGCTTTTTTTTGTCCAGCAAATATGCAGAAAAGTAAAAAAGTTGGCGTAGTAGATGTCACTGCCATGGTTATCTTCCGTTCTTCGCTCAAAAGAGCTGGTAAGTTGGACGTTTCGAGCAATATTTTCAGTTTTCCTGCCCAGTTGAAGTTGTAAAAAGAAGAAAAGCCAGTGGTTGTTTCAATAAAATAAAAAATACTTGAATTGTATTTTAAAACGGACGTTTCATCAATGCTGAGGATCAGTAAAAACTGTACTGAAGTGTGTTCTTGAGAGAAAAGTACATATATATGTACATACATACATACATACATACAAGTGCAACCCCAACGCACGCTTAGGCTTCGAGTCCCAAAGTAGAGTTTGACGAAGTTGCATGTGCATGTGGAAGTTCCGTATATTGGAAACATGCACTATCGTAGTACTACCATACTCATGAGTTCCTATTGCAGTCTGAGCTTTATACATTTCTGGAAAATACCGAAACTATGGACTCGTCAAATAAAAAGTGCTAAAGATATGCCACTGTTGTTACACTTCATGAGTAGTAACTGTTAACGCATGATACTACACGTAGCTGTCGGCTGGGGAGCAGCAATAGTTTAAAGTTGTGAATAATTGCAAATTTTAATCGATTTTTGACCGACCGAACAATATAAACAGTGACTTTTTCAGTGAAGGAAGCCTCATGGAAATTGAGAAAAAATGTGTAAATTTTTTACTTCTAGACATCCAGTTTACATGCACTTTCTTTATCGCCCTGTTTTTGGTAGAGATGCTGCCTAATTAATGTCCTTGAACTCTCAAAGCAGAGGTGAGGTGAAAGGATATTGAATATTGACTAGTTTACCAATGTTATTTAATTCAAGAAGTCGGAATCATTCATGAATATAGACATGTTTCAAGACATAAACAAAAGGTCTTCAGGCATGAGAAATTTCTGGAACCATGAGAAATATTCCATTGTGCTTTCGCAAGAGCAAATCTGCAAAACTCGTAAGCTCTGAAGAGTCAATAGTGTGTAACTAACGTGAGCTTGTAAAGTGAAAAAAGTATTCTAGGTACCAAGATATTTACAATGATGTAAGCACAACGGCTTATCCATTTTTTCATTGAACCAATGCATTTTATGTTGAGGATATGAAACTTCATATCTAGCATTAAAAGCGGATGTACTCGAGACACATTTTCAACAATTTAAAAAGGAAAAAACTGCAGCAGCAACATGCTCGCCAAAACATGTCAGTGCGCACACACTGCACATTTACGTGACAAATTGCGTAGAGATGATGACCTGAGAGTAAAATTATCGCTGGTAATCTGATCCAAGCTTGCACTTAACTAACATATAATGAAATAAAATCAGCAGTGAAGTGAAAATATTCACATTAAAATTATGTTCGATTCGCTGTACTCAGTCAGTATCACAAGCGTTTGACCAGTTGAGAACAATATCATGTATTTGAAATTAGGTTTACCGGACTCAATCTGTTGGCCCGTCCTCCCTAACGAGACAGTCCGCCGGCAGCTCTAAAATCCAAAGGTCGCGTGACCGACAGCTGGAGCACCAAGTCCTCCAGTTCGGGGGTTCTCACTGTAGGGAAAAAGTCGCTAGACCTAGAGACTTCAGGGATAAACCGGGGGAAGATTTTTCGCGTTGCGGCTAGCGACATTTTCGCCGGCATTATATGGCAATACTTTAAATGAAAATTCTCATGGATATAGACCTAATATGTCGAGAAGAGTTCATCTATTAAACCAATACACCAAACAACAATTGAGATTAGGAACTATGAAGTGCGTTGCATGCAAAAGAAGGAAAAATCAGTTTTACAGTTTTTTAATTAGAGCGATATTTGGTACCCAAAGTTTTGGCACCACTGGTGCTTGAATTTTCACTCCATTTTCGAAGTTTTCTAGCAATTCCGCGTTTTTTTGAATTTTTATCATTATTTTCAAGATACATTTGGAGTGCTAGGATACCCAACGTCTATTACAGTTTGGGGCTGTTAGTAGTTTACTGTGTTTCTGCTTTTGTTCTCATTTCACTTCTGGACAGGGTAACCTGTCGTCGCATTTTGTACGAGCTATGGATTCACAGCATATATCTTCTGTACCTTACTTTCAAATGCAGTTCACTAGGGTACCTGGTTTCTCACTTAATTTGTAGAGTCACTTGATTTTCCACATACACACACTACGCGCATGACAGGCTTGGTACTATTGAAGCTCTGGAGTGCGCGAAGTTCCACGCCACTTCCGCAAGGCTATAGTATTACCAATCTAATTCACCAGTGACCAGATTCCCAATGAACTTTATGAGTACCAGAACTCCCAATGAACTTCAGTGTCACTTCAATTCCACATTCTACTTCAGTCTTGCCCGGATTCCTAATAAGTTTCGCTAGTGCTTGATTCAATCTCCAATGCACTATTTAAGTGCCTGAATTTTCAATACCTGTCATTGCCTAGATTTCCATAACATTTAGTGAAGAAGTACCGCGCTTGGATTCTCAATACGATTCAGCAGCAGAGTGCATTCCAAATGCGCTTCAGCAGTGCTCTGGATTCCGAAACAATTCATCATAATCCCCCTTCTTGATATTCTTGTGACATGCTGCATTGTCCAGCTTCCAGACCCATTTTCTCAGTAAATGAGCTCACTTCATTAACTATAATATCCACTGATATTTTTCCCCATTCGAGTGGGTAGCTGACGCACAGCATCCCGTGAGGGGAGAACGTTGTGCAGTGACTGTACGGCCATTGTGAAGCCACGCGACGGCTCTCGGAAGGCAGCCGTTCAGCTCGAGAGGGGCCGCCGCCATCCCAGCAAATAATTCGAAAAACTGAAGAAGAAAACTTCCAGGCATCCTAGGCAGCGCTGGTTCCATGGCTTGCGCTGCTGTGGTGGAGTACGTGACATTTCATGGACTCTTTTTATCTAACGCTTTTGACTATTTTTGTATAACTTTCTCAGAGGCCGTAACCTGTAGCAGACTTTACAGTTTATGATATGGGGTCGCGTGTGTGTTGTGATGTTATATTTACTCCCGCCAAAGAGGTTATATATTTGTCGAGTCTGTTTGTTTGTCTGTCCAGTTGTCTGTCAGTCACCAAGTTAACCGAAAGAGTTATGGAGGCATCTCTACGAGATTCACAGGGCATATGAGGTACAGTATGTTAGGAGGAACAGGTGAATAACTTTTGGTGAAGATCCGATAAACTTGTTTGCTTTTTTTTTTCTTAGTGCCACAAGTGAAAAGTTACGAACGGATTTTTTTTTTAGATTTTCATGAGTTGTTAGGTTTATCACGAAAGGTAAATTACCGAATTTTAGTAATGCTCTGTTTGGCCGTTTGTTTATTTCCATGTTTCATTTTATGTTTGTTAGTAGAATAAATAAATAATTAAGAACGCATTTTCATGAAGTTTATAGGAATTGTTAGAAATGTTAAAAGAAAGAAATGGTCAAATTTTGGTAATAATCGGTTTGTCTCCATGCGTTAACCGTTTGTCAAAATGTTTGACAGAACGTAAGTCTAAAAGTTACAAACGGATCTCCAAGAAAATCATAAAAGCTGCCATCATATCGAAAAGCACATATAAGAAGTTGTTGATGCTGATAAAGAGAAAAGGCATAGTTACAGAACAAATTTGAATTTTTCGTTGAAGTTGCCATGCTCGGTGGAGGTATACGGTATCAGAGGGCTCTAGTTAATTATACTGTTTATGCCTATTTAGCCACCAACAATATAGTGTTGGTAACAGCAAGTAAAGTACATAATTACGTACATTTATGCAGAGAGATGGACTTCAAATCCTATTTTTTTTAGCTAAACGTGTATGCGGACTTTTACTTTCAACATCCAAGAATAGTGGGTGTGGATAGTTCAGCCTAATCTATAAGGAGAGAAATACTAAAAATGAGAAGAATTTCAGTAGCAGTTTCTTAAGTTAAAAACTTTGAATGCATGACAAAATATAAGGTGCCTAATTTCATGATTTCCCACAATAAAACGGATATTTTTACTACGTTTAGGTAGATATAAAACATTACAGTACAGAAATAATTACAGTTTAATCAAAATACGCTTCTCATCATAGGTGTGGTTATCATAATTTACGCAAGAATAGCTCAAGATACAGGGTACTGTATAAACTTTATGTGTAGCTGAAGACTCGAGTAGATAGTGATTATAACAAACACTTTATGGTCGAAGTTGCGTAAAACAATCTTCATATTTAAATCTACCTCCATACACGATTTTTGTAGACGACGATATGAATTATTAATATAAGTACTAGAAGATATAAATAAAAGTAAGTCCTATGCAAATGTGAACACGCGAACAAGAAACAATTATTATGAAATCGCCTGGAAAAATAGCAGAGCTTCATATGTTATGTTTATTTTAGTGATAAACAGCATTGCTTTTTGAATATGCATAGTTCTCATTTGGCAAAGGACTCGAAAACGGGTAAAATGAGAATTTATGTTTCAAAAACAGTTTACTTAGGAAACGTTTGTTGCATTCTTACGTGATGCCCCAGGCAATTTGCCGCATTAGTAATGTTCTTCACACCAAATGCTAATTCTCTGTGATGTTAGTATTAAGTATTATTTTTTGTGTTAACATTAAAAATAAAATCCTTACTGTGCTGTACCTTATAAATGTTGGGTACAGCATCCATATGAGAACAACATGATCTGTGTGTAGAAAAGTCCCACCGGGACACCCTACTGTATCTTAGGGAGAAAGCATCACTGGGAACTGAACGTCTGGTCAGGACATTCCCCAGTGTCACTGACGTCTCATCCCCTACATAGTTTAGAAGTTTTCTATGAAGTTTATTAAAGGATACAATCAGTAACAGCTTAGGCGGAACGTGAAGCGAATCAACAATGAAGCTCAGGTTGAGTATTGATAAGCACTGTAGGTTCGTAACCGCTTCGTAGTTAATTAATGGCAGGTTATTTATTTTATCAAATTCCTGATTGTTCAATCCACAAATCAGTAGAAAACTATTAAATGGAGAGTTCAGGAATTCATAATAAATTTCTACGAGAATAAATTATCAAGTTACTATGGTATGTAATTAACATAGGTAATTGCCTAATTTAACTAGCTTCATCACAAATAGGAACACGGCGACTGTATTCCATTTTAGTGCGTTCGTATTATGTTATACCTAAGCAATGTATATTTCATTAAAAATTATTTCTTCACATTATTCAAAACAAATTATTTTCATTTTAACCATTTTTAGCTATTGGAATTGAATTTGATGCAGAGACTGACAAAAAACGCTTTTTATAAGCATTGCCGACTATTGATATCTCTGGAACATTTCTCTACTAGCGTCTTCACATTCATCTGGACGGTAGCTGTTTTTCATATGAAAACATTATGAAATAGCTTTGCTAATTAAGAAATGCCTAGTTTGATTTTCCTAAGAAAGATTACTGCTACACATTATTAATCTCAGCTACTGACAGCGCCGCTCTGTCTATTCCTTTCTCATGCCTACACGATCTTCAGGCTCTCATTGTGCACGGTTAAGAGGCAGTGACTAGCGATGGCATTAACCTTTACCTTGAAGCTGAACGAACGCATTTCCTGCAATAGCGTTATAGAGGTAATCATATCTGTAGTTACTTGCTCGGTAAAGGGTTAAACTCTAGTAGATAGCGACGAGCTAGCAGCAACAAGGCAAATATGCTCCAGGGTTCAAATTAATTAAAACATATATTGCTTATAGAGCAGCGAGTAGCTAAACAATGAAGGCAGAGAGCTAAAACTGTAGCAAATGTTGTACTATTCAGTACATAAGAATGTCCCTGGTGTCCAGAAACTTCCCACGTCCTAACAAGCGGATGTGAATTTTGAAAATTATGCAGGCATCCGGCCACCTCTAACCCACTCATACATGCATTAGGTCATATATATCACAATGTGTATATGTGTATGGTGGTTTATAATTTTAACGGCTCGAAAACTCGGGGTCTAATAAAACTAAAATTCCAGAAGGCAATCTTACTTACTTCTCCAAAAAACAAATATATATATATATATGTGTAAATAGCTATTTTTGTCTTCATATAATAACTTCCTTCTTTTACACTAAACGTAGATCTAGATAAGAACAAGTCCCACGATCGATACGTATTACATTATTATCACCTGCGAGCAAAACGAGAGTGGTAATATTGTTGTCGATGATGGGTTGGTTGTCTATCCGTTTGTCGGTCCACCCAAAAACAGGCAAAAGGAGTTTTTTTTAGGCAGCCAGATGGGTTGACTAAGATGTGAAAAATGCTAGAAAACTAGAGTTAACTGGTCATCGAAAATGACGGCTTTGAAGTGTTAACTCTTGAAGCCATGAGGAGTTCTACCTATTTAAATTTTTATTTTTAGTATTAGTATCTTGGTTTTCTCAAAGCAACATCTCAATTGGTTGTAGGTATTTTTTGCGATTGGAAGAGTACAGCCCTCGCCAAATCATGCGTGTTTCTCTTTTCTATGACTCTTTATACGCTCACATTGAAGTAGATTAGCAATAGCTTCTCTTGCTACACCAAACTTTATTCTTATTTATTCTTTTTAGAGATGCCGTTCTCGAAACTCACAATTCTTAAGGGTTTTTCTTCACTAAACATTTTCACTGCTAACGATGCTTTCAGCGCTGAATTGACTTGATTGCCGGAATTCTTTGTAGTCAACAAATATTGAGTCTGGATAAGAAAATGACATTGCCGAACATCCAAATGTATTTGATTCAGAATTAACTCTTGGAACCCGACTCCACGTGGTGAATCCTCGAACGCTCAGGATAGTAAATTGGAACTAAACAAAGCTAATCGGATAAGACTATCTCCCTCAAATGAGGCCAAGTAAAAAAAATAAATTTTCGGCTTACCAAACTGAATGTGAAGTCAATTACAACGGCCAACAAAGTTAGATGTTGAATTCAAAGTACTACGTCGAAAACATAACAGGGGAAGGCATGCGGATGAACACATGAGACTTTCCTTTGCTCAAGATTGGCTATTAGTACTGGTAAACTGAGCTACGGCTTTCTGTTCTGTGTAGAAAGCGAATTAGAACGTTTTCTGGGCTAACTTTAGACCCAATTAACACAGACGATGTAATGGAAGTGAAAATTAAGTTCGGGTCGGAGTAACCGTGAAAAATTTGCACCTACATGTGTTAGAAAATATGATTTTTCTCGCTACAAGAAGGAATTTTTTATGTACAGATAAATCCTAAATACATGGACTAAAATTTTTATTATAAGAAATGATGTACGATAAATGTAACGCATGCCTCTTGTTTTTTTAGAAGATATAGAAAGTATATAACAGCATCGAAGACAAGCAACAAATTCCCTTAGTTGAATAGGTTTCAAGAATCAGGCAGCTAGGAGCACAATTACCAATTCTCACAGGCATACGTTTCAAACATTCAGCAGTGAGCTCCAAATGAAACAATGAGTTGCATTAAGCTGAATGGCAGAATTCAATGTTTTTATGGAGAGTGGTATTTATAGGTTAAATGAATTTGAGAAAAGTATTACAATGCGCTGAAGTTTTCATTGCATCATATTTACTCGCATGAAATCTGAAAATGGGAATAATATACGTACGTGGACGGAATGGTAATTTTAAATATGTTTTTAGAAAAAATGTGGACACAGTGTAGTGGGGCAATATAGTGTTTTATTATTAGTAGCTGATGCATCACAATCAGCGACGTTAAAAATCAAGCCATATTATTATATGTAGTGGTTCAATATTCAAGAAAAGACGGTGCATCAGAAGAAGAGGCCCACATAAATGGATGTAAGTGAAAGTGAAAAAAATATTCACTTAGATACAGGAAATTGGGAAAAATATGGAATAAAAGAGGTACAAATAATGGATATACATAACTTTCCAAACCAAAACACGATCCTTAAAAAACGGAACATAATGAATCGAAAACAACAGATATATATATATGCAATTGAGGATACACTGAAGCTAAAGTATGATCCTAAAACAGTTGAGAAAAGGGATTAACTAAACAATTGTGGTATGCAAACTCAAACCACATTTTTAAAAAAATAATTTCAGTATACGAGGTATGTTACCTACTTTGTGTTACCTTGTGAGACGTTGAATGAAGTCCAGGCCACGTTCCCAACGTCACCTTACGGGTGTGGAGTCACGATACCGGATTTTTTTCCCGTTGGGATCGCACTTAGCGGCCAGAAAGAGATGCAGCAGCGAATTATCTCCACAGTGCCCGTAGCGGCTGGTCTATCTGGCATTATTCTTAAATGGGAATCCTGTAAATTTTCCAGCTCTATAAATTTCATATCCATGGGATTTCGAATATGCTGATGCATTTTGTTAAAGAGTCCTGCGCCCGTAAAATGAAGTTATAAGAATATTTTGTGGCCACGGCTTGACCATGGTGCACCGTATAAGCTGGAATGCGTAAATCACAAGTCGTTCCAATTCTTTCTAAGTGTCTGGCGAGAATCCGTTTACTCACATTCACAGTGATGCGTTCCAAAAAATTTCAAACATCTATAATCGTGGAGCCTAGAATATTTTTTTGCTTGCGGTAGTCGTATAGCCTACTCGCATGTCTCGAATTTTGGGACGGAACGATCTTTGTATAGCTTCTAGTTGTTCTATCTTTTTCTCCTACTCGGCATCCAAAGTGGAGAACAGTACTCTATTTTGAGCCGAATTAACTGCTTCCATAGAGTGAGCATCACCTCTTCTTCGCATGACGAGAAAGTTCGTACAACCCATCCAAACCATATCTTTCCCACAACGAATACTCTAGCTACGTTTACCTATGTTCTTTAAAGGTAGCATAGTCTTTCATTCTCATTCCAAAGTCGCTTAAAACTGTATTTCTTCAATTTCGTATCCATCACTAGTAATATAAGCCGTAGACTCAAAAAGTATTGTATTCTGGTAACCTGTAAGCAGTTGAAATTTCTTTTCATTAAATTTTAAGGCCATACTGTTTTTACCGATCATATGCAGATGCTTTTCAGATCTCGCTGGGCAGAAAAAAAGTCTTTCAGCGGCTAATATTCGTGTATCGGCAGTAAATTAGGAAGGAGCTGCATAAATTCAAACCAACATATGGCTGTAAAACAGTATTGCAACAGAGGTTAAACACATGAATAAAACATGCAAATATACTCAAACAAATACAGAGCCTTAAAGAAGTGTAATAAACTGGGATAAATGCGTAAATCAAGTTACGAAAAATTCAAACAAACCAACGCTATTATATAACACTGCTCGAAAGGGACTAAAAATCAATATAATTCAGTGCGCCTAAGCGGGCTGTACAAGTCCAAACAAACAGAAGCTCAAACAAGCAAAGCTGACTGAACAGAACACAGCAGTGCTGCCCTCCTGCTGAGCTGGACCCTCTTCAGGGCGCCTGGGCCTCACAGCGGTGGGCCTCTAATTTCTGGGTGTGCACGGCACCCTCTGCGGCCCTAAGCGGTTTATCGAAATTACAAACCTCGAAAAAAGTCGCCTAAGTCTGGAACGGAAAAGGAAAAGAAAGATTAAAAAAATATGGGAGATTTGTAAAGCAGAACTTCGTGCGGAAGTTTTCCTAAGCCTAGACCGAAAAAGAAGACAGAAAGTCGGAACATGTGGATAGAAAAATTACGAACCGAAAAAAAAGGAAATACAAAAATATGGGGTTGTTTGTGATGCAGAATGTTGTATATACAGGAGAAAAGTCTTTTAGTCAAACGTAGTAGAAAACTAGAACGAAGGTTGGATAATATGGATAGTAGTCACGATAATTATCAAAAGGAGAAGAAAAAGCAACGTTTAATAATACCAAACCTTGCAGGGAAGAAAAATATATTGTAAGTTAGGTTGTCATCGTCGAAGGAAAAAGATAGCCAGAATACATGTAAAGTCCTATTATACACAGTTTTATAAGGCACAAAATCCTCTTTCGTCATCGGTGTATATACAGTACATAGGGTAATGAAGACTGAAAAGTATAAGCGTTATCTAAATCAGAACTTCATCGGAGAGAAAAAACAAAAATCTCTCTGTGTTGGAACGGGAAAGGAAGAAGGTTGGAAAATTATGGTGCTCTTCCAGAAAAGAACTCCATTAAAAGATCCTTTAGTTTTCTAGTTTTCCTTAAACGAGGAATCCAAGCCTGGGTCATGGACAAGCACTCCCTATCGTGTACCGACTGTAATTCCTGAGTTGGCGTGCTCGTGCAGCACGGCTGCGGTACACGCACTTTTAGAGGAAAAGTGTAGTCCCAAAGCCAGTACACATTGCCGAACACTGACGGGCAGAACCTGCCTTGGTGTGTTAGTACAACAAAAAAAAACTGTAATTCCCGTGCTACACAAGCACGCCAAAAGTGGCATTTTTTATTAGTGCACTTGAATGCGTGCTGGTTTTTCGAAAAGACTTTGCCCGGAGTTGGCGCTCAGAGAAGCTTATCAAAGCGTTACTTTTCTTAGTGAATAATAAAGGAATAACTGTTTTTCGATAGCTGATTTCTGAGCTACATAGCACAAGTAAGTAACCAGTTATCTACATAGGTAAAACTTGTCTTGTCGTAATTGTCGTTATTCTATAGTTCATTGCATGTGCTGTTATAAATTAAAGTTATAAATATAAAGTCCACCTCAAAAATTTACTGAACCCTATTACAAGAATGTGCACAAATTTTCAATTTTTATGTTCAAGATTCCAGTTACTGTTACGGCAAGAGCTCATAGAGGACCGGAGCCTATGTCTCGGTTCTTCTCTGGAGCCGTCGATGGCCAGCTATCTAATCTATGTATGAATCTATACTGCTATGCGTAAAACGTCATGCACTGATAATACGAAATATAAGGCATCTTTGCAATGAATTTATACATCCCATTTCCTCTCCTTGACAAATTATCAGAGTTTATCACAAAAGATATTGCTTCGATCTAAATCAATAACTGATGGCCGGAACTGAAAATAATTTTTCATTGCTCTAGCCATTTTTAATGCTAATAAACTATAGCAGCAGAAGGCGCTCTCTTTGGCCGCGCAAGGCCAATTCCCCAGAGAAGAGCAGTGACTGCAATTTCCTGGCAAGTGTAGTACGGATATTTTAACTTTAATAACAATAAGCAGAGCAAAGCTGTAGAGAATCTTTGAATGGTATTATTCAATCACGTAGTATTCTTCTAACTAACATTTTATATTTGTTTCAAACTCAGTAAGCTTTATTACCTCCTCCTCCGAGGTTATGTTTTCATCGAGTTTGTGTGTTTGTCTCTCTGTCACCAAGATAATCGAAAAAAGTTATGGATGGATTTTGACGACATTTACAGGATTGTTAAATATGATAGGAGGAACAGTTGATCAACTTTTGGTGAAGATCCGTGCATCCATTTGCTTGTCTGCCTCATTTTTTTTCATGTTAAAACTCAAAAAGTTATGATCGTATCTTTATGAAATTTACAGGAGTTATTAATAATGTTGATATACATAAATGATTAAATTGGGTGATGGTCGGTTGATCTGTTTGTTTGTTTGACTGTCAGAATGTTTGTTGGCCGCATAATTCGAAAGCTTATAAACGGATCTTCAATAAAATTACAGAAGATGTTGTAAACACCAAAAAAAGCAAACGATTTGATTTTGGTGTTGATACAAAAAATTATAGCTTCAGAAAAAAGTGATTTTTTCTTTACCTCTGCCTTGCTTGGCGGAGGTATACGCTGTGAGAGTGCTCTAATTATTTTTATCATTATTAAAAGGTATCAAGATGTGAGGTTCTTATTCATAAAACTCTGTTCAGTTTCAGCCACCATTTTCTTTCTTG
The DNA here is from genome assembly GCA_001587735.2 of Parhyale hawaiensis. Lineage (NCBI taxonomy): Eukaryota > Metazoa > Arthropoda > Malacostraca > Amphipoda > Hyalidae > Parhyale > Parhyale hawaiensis. Next base: position 5,344,042 of record LQNS02000211.1, on the reverse strand, counting down.
GTCATTCCAACCATCTAGAGCATTAATAATTTTGTCTCGCTCATCTCCCCTACCCTTATTCGCTCTTTACTGCCTTCTCTTCCGTGCCATTACACGTACACAAGATCCTCT
>LQNS02000211.1:5321499-5333532 GCA_001587735.2 Parhyale hawaiensis | reverse complement strand
ACTTTCCTGAAGTACAAAACGCCCTGTCACTGGCGACGCATCGAATTATCCAAGTACGAGGTGTTTGGTGCTTTCAATTCGGTAATTTGCCGTGTGTGCGGTCTACCGTAAACCTTGGGGAGCCATTGTTCATGTACACCGATCGATATGAGCTCTACACAAAGCCCGTAGTTCGGCCCAGCTCGTGAGCGATGGCAGTAGGGCGACACTATGGGAAATGATCTTCTGCTTTTCTGCTCAGCAGAGTTAGTGGAAACTAGGAAAGTTAGGGATGTTCCGTGCCAGAGCTTCCACTTTTCTGCTGAGAGGAGGTGGTGGAAACTTGGGAAGTTGGGGGATGTTCCGTGCCAGAGCTTCCACTTTTCTACTGAGAGGAGGTAATGGAAACTGAAAAAGCTGGGGGATGTTCCGTGCTCTGCAGAGCTTCCACTTTTCTACTGAGAGGAGGTGGTGGAAACTAGGAAAGTTGGGGGATGTTCCGTCCTGGAACTTGCACTTTACTGCTGATAGGGGGTTGTGGAAACCAGAAAAGTTGAGGGATGTTTCGCTCCGCAGCTTCCACTTTTCTGGTTAGAAAAGGTGGTGGAAACTAGAAACGTCGAGGGGTGTTTCGCGCAGCATCGTCTGCTTTTTTTTTGTCCAGCAAATATGCAGAAAAGTTGGTGTAGTAGATGTCACTGCCATGGTTATCTTCCGTTCTTTGCTCAAAGGAGCTGGTAAGTTGGACGTTTCGAGCAATATTTTCAGTTTTCCTGCCCAGTTGAAGTTGTAAAAAGAAGAAAAGCTAGTGGTTGTTTCAATAAAATAAAAAATCCTTGAATTGTATTTTAAAACGGACGTTTCATCAATGCTGCGGATCAGTAAAAACTGTACTGAAGTGTGTTCTTGAGAGAAAAGTACATACATACATACAAGTGCAACCCCAACGCACGCTTAGGCTTCGAGTCTCAAAGTAGAGTTTGACGAACTGCATGTGGAAGTTCCGTATATTGGAAACATGCACTATCGTAGTACTACTATACTCATGAGTTCCTACTGCAGTCTGAGCTTTATACATTTCTGGAAAATACCGAAACTATGGACTCGTCAAATAAAAAGTGCTAAAGATATGCCACTGTTGTTACACTTCATGAGTAGTAACTGTTAACGCATGTACTACACGTAGCTGTTAGCTGGGGAGCAGCAATACTTTAAAGTTGTAAATAATTGCAAATTTCAATCGATTTTTGACCAACCGAACAATATAAACAGTGACTTTTTCAGTGAAGGAAGCCTCATGGAAATTGAGAAAAAATGTATAAAATTTTTACTTCTAGACACCCAGTTTACATGCACTTTATTTATGGCCCTGTTTATGGTAGAGATGCTGCCTAATTAATATCCTTGAACTCTCAAAGCAGAGGTGAGGTGAAAGAATATTGAATATTGACTAGTTTACCAATGTTATTTAATTCAAAAAGTCGGAATCATTCATGAATATAGACATGTTTCAAAACATAAACAAAAGGTCTTCAGGCTTGAGAAATTTCTGGAACCATGAGAAATATTCCATTGTGCCTTCGCAAGAGCAAATCTGCAAGACTCGTAAGCTCTGAAGAGTCAATAGTGTGTAACTAACGTGAGCTTGTAAAGTGAAAAAAGTATTCTAGGTACCAAGATATTTACAATGATGTAAGCACAACGGCTTATCCATTTTTCCATTGAACCAATGCATTTTATGTTGATGATATGAAACTTCATATCTAGCATCAAAAGCGGATGTACTCGAGACACTTTACAACAAGTTAAAAAGGAAAAAAACTGCAGCAGCACCATGCTCGCCAAAACATGTCTGTGCGCACACTCTGCACATTTACGTGACAAATTGCGTAGAGATGATTACCTGAGAGTAAAATTATCGCTGGTAATCTGATCCAAGCTTGCACTTAACTAACATATAATGAAATAAAATCAGCAGTGAAGTGAAAAAATTCACACTATAATTATGTTGGATTCGCTGTACTCAGTCAGCATCACAAGCGTTTGCCCAGTTGAGAACAAAATCATGTATTTGAAATTAGGTTTACCGGACTCAATCTGTTGGCCCGTCCTCCCTAACGAGACAGTCCGCCGGCAGCTCTAAAATCCAAAGGTCGCGTGACCGACAGCTGGAGCCCCAAGTCCTCCAGTTCGGGGGTTCTCACTGCAGGGAAAAAGTCGCTAGATCTGGAGACTTCAGGGATCAGCCGGGGGAAAATTTTCCGGGTAGCGGCTAGCAACATTTTCGCCGGCATTATATGACAATACTTTAAATGAAAATTTTTATGGATATAGACCTAATATGTCGAGAAGAGTTCATCTATTAAACCAATAAACCAAACAACAATTGAGATTAGGAACTATGAAGAGAGTTGCATGCAAATAAAGGAAAAATCAGTTTTACAGTTTTTAAATAAAGGCTATATTTAGTGTCCAAACTTTGGCACCACTGGTTAATGAATTTTCACTTCATTTTCAGAGTTTTCTAGCTATTCCGAGCTTATCTGAATTATCATTACTTTCAACATACATTTGGAGTGCTAGCATACCCAACGTCTGCTACAGTTTGGGGCTGTTAGTAGTTGACTGTGTTTCTGTTTTTGTTCTCATTTTACTTCTGGAGGGGGTAGCCTGTCTTTGCATTTTGCATCAGCTACGGATTAAAAGCATATATTTTCTGTGCCTTACTTTCAAATGCAGTTCAGCAGGGTACCTGGTTTCTCAATTAATTTGTAGAGTCACTTGATTTTCCACATACACATCGTACGCGCATGACAGGCTTGGTACTATTGAAGCTCTGGAGTGCGCGAAATTCCACGCCACTTCAGAAAGGCTATAGAATTCCCAATGTAATTCACTAGTGACCAGATTTCCAATGAACTTCATGAGTGCCAGAACTCCCAATAAATTTCAGTGGCGCTTCAATTCCCCATTCTACTTCAGTCTTGCTCGAATTCCTAATAAGTTTCACTAGTGCTTGATTCAATTTCCAATGCACTATTAAAGTACCTGAATTTTCAATACTTGTCATTGCCTAGATTTCCAATACATTTAGTGAAGAAGTACCGCGCCTGGATTCTCAGCAGAGTGCATTCCAAATGCGCTTCAGCAGTGGTGTGTATTCCCAAACAATTCATCAAAATCCCTCCGCTGCTGGACATTGTTGTGACACTGCATTGTCCAGCTTCCAGATCCATTTTCTCAGTAAATGAGCTCACTTCAGTAACTGCGTAATATCAACTGATATTTTTCCCCATTCTAGTAGGTAGCTGACGCACAGCATCCCGTGAGGGGAGAACGTTGTGCAGTGACTGTACGGCCATTGTGAAGCCACGCGACGGCTCTCGGAAGGCAGCCGTTCAGCTCGAGAGGGGCCGCCGCCATCCCTGCAAATAATTCGAAAAAACTAAGGAAGAAAATTTCCAGGCATCCTAGGCAGCGCTGGCTCCATGGCTTGCGCTGCAGTGGTGGAGTACGTGACTTTTCATGGACTCTTTTTATCTAACGCTTTTGACTATTTTTGTATAACTTTCTCAGAGGCCGTAAACTGTAGAAAACTTTACAGTTTATGTTATGGGGTCGCGTGTGTGGTGTGATGTTATATTTACTCCCGCCAAGGAGGTTATATATTTGTCGAGTCTGTTTGTTTGTCTGTCCAGATGTCTGTCAGTCACCAAATTAACCGAAAGAGTTATGAACGCATCTCTACGAGATTCACAGGGTTTATTAGGTATATTAGGAGGAACAGGTGGATAACTTTTGGTGAAGATCCGATCAACTTGTTTGCTTGTTTTTCTTAGTGCCACAGTTGAAAAGTTACGAACGGATTTTATGAGATTTACATGAGTTGTTAGGTATATCACGAAAGGTAAATTACCGAATTTTAGTAATGCTCTGCTTGGCCGTTTGTTTATCTCCATGTCTTATTTTGTGTATTTTAGTAGTATAAATAAAAAATTAGAAACGTATTTTCATGAAATTTACAGGAATTGTTAGAAATGTTAAAAGAAACAAATGGTCAAATATTGGTGATAATTGGTTTGTCTGCATGCGTTAACCGTTTGTCAAAATGTTTTTCAGAACGTAAGTCGACGGATCTCCAAGAAAATAATAAAAGCTGGTATTATTTCGAAAAGTAGAAATGAGAAGATTTTGGTGCTGGTAAAGAGAAAAGGCATAGTTACAGAACCAATTGAATTTTTCGTTAAAGTTGCCATGCTCGGCGGAGGTATACGGTATCAGAGGGCTCTATTTAATTATATTGTTTATGCCTATGTAGCCATCAACAATATAGTGTAACAGCAAGTAAAGTCTGTCCTTTACTATAAGCATAATTATGTACATTTATGCTGAGAGATTGACTTCAAATCTTATTTTTTGTTGCCATACGTGTATGCGGACTTTTACTTTCAACATCAAAGAATAGTGGGTGTGGATAGTTCAGCCTAATCGATAAGGAAAGAAATATTAAAAAATGAGAAGAGTTTCAGCAGCAGATTCTTAAGTTAAAAGCTATGAATGCATGACAAAATATAAGGTGCCTAGTTTCATAATTTCCTACAAGAAAACGGATATATCTTTAACTACGTTTACATAGATATACAACATTTCAATATAGAAATAATTACAGTTTAATGAAAATGCGCTTCTCATAATAGTTGCGGTTATCATAATACAGGCAAGAATAGCTCAGGATACAGGGTACTGTATACAAACTTTATGTATACCTGAAGACACGAGGAGCAAGATAGTAATTACAGCAAACACTATAGATATAGTCGACGTTGCGTAAAACAACCTTCATGTTTAAATCTACCTTCATGCACGAGTTTTTTATAGACGACTACGATGGTCATTATTAAGATAAGTACTAGAATATATAAATAAAAAAAGGTCCTATGCAAATGTGAGCACGCTAACAAGAAACCATTATTATGAAATCGCCTAAAAAAATAGCAGAGTTTCATATGGTTTGTTTATTTGAGTGATAAACAGCATTGCTTTCTTAATATGCATAGCTCTCATTTAGCTAACAAGTTGAAAAAGGGTAAAATGAGAATATTGTTTCAAAAACAGTTTGTTTAGAAAACGTTTGTTTTTAGCAGCTTTCTCACGAGATGCTCCAGGCAATTTGCCGCATCAGTAAAGCTTTTCAGACCAAATGCTAATGCTCTCTGATGTTAGTATTAAGTGTTATTTCTTTGTCAGCATTAAGAATGAAAACCTCACGGTGCTGTACCTTAAAAATGTTGGGCAAAGCATCCATACGAGAACAACATGATCTATGTGTAGACCAGTCCCACCGGGACACCCTATCTTAAACGGAGAAAACATCACTGGGAACTAGACGTCTGGCCAGGACATTCCCCAGTGTCACTGACATCTCATCCGCCACCTAGTTTAGAAGTTTTCTATGAAGTTAATGAAAGGATACAATCAGTACAGTTTAAGCAGAACGTGAAGGGAATCAGCAATGACGCTCAGTTTGAGTATTTGTAAGCACTCTGGGTTCGTAACCTCTTCGTACTTAATTAATGGCAGGTTATTTATTTTATAAAATTCCTGATTCTTCATTCTACAAATCAGTAGCAAACTATTAAATGGAGAGATCAGGAATTCATAATAAAATTCTACTATGGTATGTAATTAACATAGGTAATTGCCTAATTTAACTTGCTGTATCACAAATAGGAACACGGCGCCTGTATTCCATTTTATTGGGTTCGTATTATGTTATACACAAGCAATGTATATTCCATTGAAAAATATTTCTTCGCATTATTCGAAACCCATTATTTTGATTTTAACCACGTTTAGCTATTATAGTATTGATTTTGATGCATAGACTGACAAAATTAACTCTTTTTGTAAGCATTTCCGGCTGTTGATATCTCTTGAACATTTTTCTATTAGCGTCTTCACATTCATCTGGACCGTGGCTGTTTTTCATATGAAAACATTATGAAATAGCTTTGCTAATTAATTAATTTGATTTTCCTAAGAAAGATTTCTGTTACACGTTACTAACCTGAGCTGCTGTCAGGGCGCTCTGTCTATTCCTTTTTCATGCCTGCACGATCTTCAGAATCGCATTGTGCACGGTTAAGAGGCAGTGACTAGCGATGCCATTAACCTTTACCTCGAAGCTAAAAAACGCGTTTCCTGCAATAGCGTTATAGAAGTAATCATATCTGCAGTTACTTGTTCGGTAAAGTGTTAAACTGTAGTAGATTGAGACGAGCTAGCAGCAACAACGCAAATAGGCTCCCAGGGTTCAAATTAATTAAAACATATATTGCTTATAGAGCAGCGAGTAGCTAAACAATGAAGGCAGAGAGCTAAAACTGTAGCAAATGTTGTACCATTCAGTACATAAGAACTTCCCTGGTGTTCAGAAACTTCCCACGTCGTAAGAAGCGGATGTGGATTTTGAAAATTATGCAGGCATCCGGCCACCTCTAACCCACTCGTACATGCATTAATTAGGTCATATATATCACAACGTATATATTTATATGGTAGTTTATAACTTTATATATGTAAATAGCTATTTATGTCTTATGTAATAACTTCCATCTTTTACACTAAACATAGATCTAGATAAGAACAAGTCCTACGATCGCTACGTATGACATTATTATCACCTGCGAGCAAAACGACAGTGGTAATATTGTTTTCGTTAATGGGTCGGTTGTATATCTGTTTGTCTGTCATTTTGTTTGTCTGTCCACCCAAAAACAGGCAAATGGAGTTGAGTCATCATCACAATCTTTTTCAGGCAGCCAGATGGGTTGACTGAGATGTGAAAAATTCCAGAAAACTAGAGTTAACTGGTCATCGAAAATGACGGCTTGGAAGTTGAAACTCTTGACGCCATGAGGAGAACTACGTCGAAAACATAACAGGGGAAGGCATACGGATGAACACATGAGACATTCCTTTACTCAAGATTGGCTATTAGTACTGGTAAACTGAGCTACGGCTTTCTGTTCTGTGTAGAAAGTGAATTAGAACGTTTTCTGGGCTAACTTTAGACCCAATTAACACAGACGATAAAATGGAAGTGAAAATTAAGTTCGTGTCGGAGTAACCGTGAACGATTTGCACCTACATGTGTTAGAAAATCTAATTTTTCTCGCTTAAGAAGAAATTCTTTATGTATAGATAAGTCCTAAATACACGGACAAAAATTTTTATTATGAGAAATGATGTACGATAAATGTAACGCATGCCTCTCGTTTTTTTAGAAGATATAAAAAGTACATAATAGCTAGTACATCGAAGACAAGCAACAAATTCCCTTCGTTGAATAGGTTTCAAGAATCAGGTAGCTTGGAGCACAATTACAAATTCTCACAGGCATATGTTTCAAACATTCAGCAGTGAGCTCCAGAGGAAGCAAGGAGTTGCATTAAGATGAATGGCAGAATTCAATGTTTTTATGGAGAGTGGTATTTAGAGATTATATGAATTTGAGAAAAGTATTACAATGCGCTGAAGTTTTCAATGTATCATATTTACTCGCATGAGATCTGAAAATGGGAGTAATAGACGTACCCACTTGGATGGAATGGTAATTTTACATATGTTTTTAGAAAAAATGTGGACACAGTGTAGTGTGGAAATATTGTGTTTTACAAACTTGAGCGCGATTTATTAAAAGTAGCTGATGCGTCAGTATCAGCTGCGTTAAAAACCAAGTCATATTATTATATGTAGTAGTTCAAATATTCAAGAAAAGACGGCGCAGCAGAAGGAGAGACCCAAATAAATGGATGCAAGTGAAACTGAAAAAATATTCACTTTGATACAGGGAGTTGGGAAAAATGTGGAATAAAAAAGGTAGAAACAAAGAATATACAAAACTTTCCAGCGAACTTCAAACCAAAACGCGATCTTTAAAAACTGATTATAATTAATCGAAAACAACGGATTTATATACAACTTGCGGATACACTGAAGCTAAAGTCTGATCCTATAACAGTTGAAACAAGGGGTTAAATAAACAACTATGGCATGCAAACTCAAACCACAATTTTTTGAAATAATTTCAGTAAACGGGGTTAAATATAGAATTATGATATGTTCCCTACTTTGTGTTACCTTGTGAGACGTTGAATGAAGTCCAGGCCACGTTCCCAATGTCACCTTACGTGTGTGGAGTCACGATGCTGGATTTTTTCCGTTGGGATCACACTTAGCAGCAGCGAATTACCTCCACAGCTAGTGCGATCGTAGCGGCTGGTCTATCTGGCTTTCTTCTTAAATGAGAATCCTGTAAATTTTTCAACTCTATAAATTTCATATCAATGGGATTTCGAACATGCTGAGGCATTTTGTTGAACAGTTTTGCGCCCGTACAATGAAGCTATAGGAATATTTTGTGGCCACGACTTGACCTTGGTGCACCGTATCAGCTGGAATACGTAAATCACAAGTCGTTCCAGTTCTTTCTAAGTGTCTGGCGAGAATCCGTTTACTCACATTCACAGTGATACGTTCCAAAAACTTTCAAACGTTTATAATCGTGGAGCCTAGAATAATTTTTTCGCTTGCGGTAGTCGTATAGCCTACTCGCATGTCTCGAATTTTTGGACGGAACGATCTCTGGATAGCTTCTAGTTGTTCTAGCTTTTTCTCGTACTCGGCATCCAAAGTGGAGAACAGTACTCTATTTTGGGCCGAATTATTTGCTTCCATTGAGTGAGCATCACTTCTACTTCGCATGACGAGAAAGTTCGTAAAACCCATCCAAACCATATCTTTCCCACAAGGATAACTCTAGTTACGTATATGTTCTTTAAAGGTAGCATAGTCTTTCATTCTCATTCCAAAGTCGCTTAAAACTGTATTTTTTCCATTTCGTTCCCATCACTAATAGTATATGCCGTGGACTGAAAAAGTATTGTATTCTGGTGACATGTAAGGAGCTGAAATTTCTTTTCATTTAAGGCCATACTATTTTTACCGATCATATGTAGATGCTTTTCAGATGTCGCTGGGTAGCAAAAGTCTTTCAGCTGCTAATATTCGTGTATCGGCAGCAAATGAGAAAGGAGCTGCATAAATTCAAACCAACATCCCAGTCGGAAATCATGGTTGTGATTATAGTAGAACAACTATGATTATGGTCGATATATCCTCCATATTCAACCATTTATGGGGTGCAGTATGGTAGAAATATGTCACAACCTTCGACCATAATATCAACCATAAATACCCAATTACAACTATAACGGTTTTAGCTGCACAACCATGATCTACCATAATGAACCGTAAAAAAAACATTCACAACCAAAATCGACCGTGTTCAGCGAATAATACAACTATATTCTACTACGATAAACTTTTTTATTTATTGACATATTATGCAGTCGATGCCTGCTTCGTTTGCTGATGATTAGTTGCTTATAATAATAGTTTAATTATTAAGTGTTTGTTAGGTATACAGCTCAGAATGGTCTAAGGCTCTAAGCTTCAGAACGATGCTAGAGCAGGAGCTTGAACCAGTCGGTGCAGTTAATGCTCGTCTATGTATAACTTCTTCAACTCTAAGTCGGTATAGAGCTACTCTATCTAGTTTAGAGGAAGTCACAACTCAATCGATGACTTTCGGGTGGTACTTGCTGTCCGGGTACGAAATGTTAAATATCTCATAAAACTTGACATCTTCCATATAAAGCTAATAGGAAGAATTTCTTAATGAATCTTCAGAGATATAAATTGAATAAACATAAAATAGATAGCAATATCTGATCATTGATTGCAATACTATTTAGTAAGAAATACAACAAATAACACTGGGTATGATGGGTAACTACGCTAAACTGGCTAAGCGTAAAAAATCGGGAAGCCGAAACAACGTCAAGGCCGCCAGTGTCCATATATACCGTGCAATGTTTTTATTTCATCTACAGGAAAGAAAAGACTGAAAATATGCACAGTTTTTACACAATGATATGAATTTTTAGATGTTTCACATTCAATCTTATAGTCATACAATATTATGTTGGTCGATAATGTTGGGAATTCTAGCCATATCATTAAAATCCAAGGCAATCTCTACATATTCTGCCCCATATAATGGGAGGAATTCCCCTCATGATCGTACGTACGGAAATCCGTTGANGTTTCTTGACAAACCATAAACAACCAATATTGCCTCCACCAATATCGACCTAAATATACTAAAATCAACGTTATGTTATGGTCGACATATCTACCATATTGTTTCATCATCCATAATCGACTTTAATCTCTCATACACAACTATATTCTACTATAATCACAACCATAATTTCCGACTGGGATGTGATTGTAAAACAGTATTGCAACAGGGGTTAAACACATGAATAAAACATGCAAATATCCGCAAACAAATACAGAGCCTTAAAGAAGTGTAATAAACTGGGATAAACACGTAAATCAAGTTACTTGGAAATCCAAACAAACCAATGGTTTTATATAACGCTGCTCGAAAGGGACTAAAAATCAATATAATTCAGTGCGTCTAAGCGTGCTGCACAAGTCCAAACAAACAGAAGCTCAAACAAGCAAAGCTGACTGAACAGAGCACAGCAGTGCTGCCCTCCTGCTGAGCTGGACCCTCTTCAGGGCGCCTGGGCCTCACAGCGGTGGGCCTTCTAATTTCTGGGTGCACACGGCACCCTCTGCGGCCCTAAGCGGTTTATCGAAATTACAAACCTCGAAAAAAGTCGCCTAAGTCTAGAACGGAAAAGGAAAAGAAAGATTAAAAAAATATGGGAGATTTGTAAAGCAGAACTTCGTGCGGAAGTTTTCCTAAGCCTAGACCGAAAAAGAAGACAGAAAGTCGGAACATGTGGATAGAAAAATTAAGAACCGATATAGAGAAAGGGAAATGAAAAATATGAGGCTGTTTGTAATGCAGAATGTTGTATATACAGGAGAAAAAGTTTTTAGTAAACGTAGTAAGAAAGTAGAACGAAGGTTGGATAATATGGATAGGAGTCACGATAATTATCAAAAGGAGAAGAAAAAGCAACGTTTAATAATACCAAACCTTGAAGGGAAGAAAAATATCTTGTAATTTAGGTTGTTATCGTCAAAGGAAAAAGAAGGCCAGAATACATGTAAAATCCTATCATACACAGTTTTATAAGGCACAAAATTCTCTTTCGTCATAAGTGTATATACAGTACATAGGGATATGAAGACTGAAAAGTATAAGCGTTATCTAAATCAGAACTTCATCATAGAGAAAAAACAAAAATCTCTCTGTGTTGGAACGGGAAAGGAAGAAGGTGGGAAAATTATGGTGCTCTTCCAGAAAAGAACTTCATTAAAAGATCCCTCAGTTTTCTAGATTTCCTTAAACACGGAAGCCAAGCCTGGGCCATGGGCAAGCACTCCTTATCGTGTACCGACTGTAATACCTGCGTTGGCGTGCTCGTGCAGCACGGCTGCGGTACACTTACTTTTAGAGGAAAAAGTGTAGTCCCAAAACCAGTACACATTCCCGTGCACCGACGGGCAGAACCTGCCTTGGTGTGCTAGTACAACAAGAAAATTGTAATTCCCGTGCTACAAAAGTACGGTAAGAGTGGCATTTTTTATTATTGCACTTGAATGCGTGCTGGTTTTTCGACAAGACTGATGCTTTTTACTTCCCGTCCAACCCCAGGCCTGCCAGACATTATTCTAAATGATTGTACTCTACAGTGGGTTTCTGCATTCAAGTAGTTAGGTTTAACCATTGACAACAAGTTAAGTTACTCAAATCACATTCATATAATAGAAAACAAGCTGTGTAAAGCCAGAGGAGCAATTTATGCCGTTAGGAACCTCTTAACACAGAAATCGTTAGTTCTGTTATACTACGCTTTAGCATATTCGGTTCTTATTCAAAATATTATAACATGGGGTGGCGCCTCAGCACACCGATTACGACCAATTGAAGTTGCTGTCAATAATGTCCTGCGAGTGATTTTAAATGTCAAGAGAGATGATAATAATGTTCCGACTGTGTCAGTTACT
>LQNS02000211.1:5258901-5271881 GCA_001587735.2 Parhyale hawaiensis | reverse complement strand
AAAAGTCATAAAAAGTAATAAAATTCACTCACAGGTCATAATTTTTTTTTGCCAATCATCTGATGATTGGAATTGATGGATATTTTATCATCGGAACCTACCGCATCCAGTAGGAGAAATGATCCTACTTGATACTTCGATGTATGCTCTAATTGCTACCTTTCTGAAATCATTAAACATGTTACTAAATGTTATTAATTCCATTTTTTGTTTGATGAAATCGTATTTTTTTGGATATGGCGTATAATATAAGGTCATAAAAAAGTCATAAATATTTATCCTGAAAAGTCATAAAAAGTCATAAAATTTTCCTAGCAATCTTCAGTAGACACCATGTTAGAGTTGCAGGCATGAACTCCACCGTGCGTAATTAACTAACACCACTCGTCTTCTCTAGCAGTTCCTTAGTGTTGCTGGCGTACGTGGACCCTGTCGTGCGGATTTCTCTGCACACCACCTGCCTCTTTCTACTCATTCACTGTACTGAATGACTTAAATTTCAGAATGTGTTCTACCTAGTGCACTTTATGGCGATGACACACGCTCGCCAAAAGAACGAGTATCGTCAACTTTTCGTCCGAAAGTTATGTTGATCTCTTCTAAACACAGCTTCGAGATTGCCAACAAATGGTGTAAAAATATTTACTATCAGTTCAGTTTACTCCGCAAATGCCATTAGTTAACTTTCGGACATATCATCTGGAGGGATTTATTATTCAAAATTGTTTGCAAGTGTGGGCTAATCAAATGGGCACATCAACACATTCGGACGAAAAGATGACGGCACTCGTTCTTTTGACTAGCGTGTGGCATCGGCATTCGAGACACAATGTTTCACCATTGACGAAGTGTGGGATTAGCAGGCCTGATCTTTTTACAGTGCGCAGCTTACCAACAGCATGCACTTGTCACCGCTACAAGTAGAGCAATAAGCACGGCTCAATACAATCGATGCAAGGAAAACTTCCCACAGCCAGAATGGACCCCAGATCGCTGCCTCATAAACCGAGTTATCGCCAATACATCTACGGGAGATAAAACGGGGAGCATCCTTGGGACGTGGGAGCGCGAGGTGCTGCTCCGCTGTGGGGGTGTAGCGGCGTTCATGGTGGGAAGGGGGAGTGCTGGGGTTTGAGTAGGTATTGATTAGATTAGATTAGATTAGATAGGCGGCAGTAGACGAACCAACAGGCCCATTCCCAAAGAGACACCGGAACATACGCCCCGGCACTCTATGAGCTATTGCCATTATGTTAGTAGGATATAGAGGACAGGAGAAAAGAGAGAGAGAGAGAGAGAAAAAAAAAAGGGTGGTAAAGAGTCCCTGCCTATTGTAGGTGAAGGTGGTTACGAGCAGTGTATGAAAAGCTTTAAGCACCAGCAAAGACTAAAACGGATAAAGGGTTTTTGATTATCTATTTTTCATTCAGCTTTATTTTCAACGTTTTATAAATCTCAAAATTTGGTAAAAATGCAAAAGGTTGCACGTACTTGCAAAAAGTTAAAAGTTTGGCCATGCATTAACGCTTCTTATACAGATGTGCTTAAAAATTATCATACGCCCCTTATAGGTGAAGTGGGTAAAGGGTGAGAGGATGAGTGTTACGAATGAAATGATGAGTAGAAGCTATGGGTGAGTACCTAGATGATGCGAGTAGGTTATGTGGATGAGAGGGTGAGTGGGTGATGTGGGAGATGGTGCGGTGGACGAGGGATTTAGTAGGTTTTGTGACTCACGTTGGGGTATCTGCAGTGAACGATGTGAGGTGAATATGGGCCGTTGGTGATTCGGGGGAGAATGTGCTATGGGGTGAACATAGGATGAGTGTGGTATGCAGTGAGAGAGTAATGTATGTAATGTGGGCCGGATGTCTGCTATGGTTGAAATGGGTGGAGTAGTTGCCGTGTGACATGTGGTCAGTAGGAGCTCTGGGTGATGTGGGATGAGTAGGTTCCGTTTACGATAGCTATGAGTATTTTATACGTGACGTGCCGCATGCCCTGTGAGGGGTAGCAGTAATTTCCTCCGTACAATTAATTACAAGTGCCATAAGTACAGTAGAACAGCTATTTACTTGATATCTAAGGCATAGACAGGTTTTCTAAGCACATGGTATTAAGCTGAGGTTCGTAATGGGTACTGAAAAGCAACGAGTAGCAGAGGCTGCTACTCAAAATCTGAGACGACATTTCAGGGTAGACCATGAGCGACAAAATTTCTATGTAATTTAGTGAGCCAAGAGGCAATGAGACTTCTTATTGAATTTCTTCTATGGGCGATATGAAAACACCGTTGCGAACCTTAATTGTAAATTTTAGAAAGAAGTGAACCTCAGCCGCAGGTAAGAAAAGTGTGCTTGCAAACCTTAAAGTTTATCACTCGGACTAAACCACTCATTCTTTACCTTGTTTGGTGGCTGGTCGATTTCGGAAATATGTTGTCTGTGTTAGCATCCATGCATGTCACGAGCTCATGTGCGCTAGTGGCTCTATTCGTTCACCTCTTGCTCACTATTCTCTTAGCTCCGAGCGGGCACATAGCTGCATTATGAGACGAGTCACGATCCTATTTTAATATGCGTACAATGAAGGTACTATGTATGTCATCGGTGGAGTTGCCTCGGAGGCAGATTGTACATACTATCTGGAATGAAATTTTTTAAACAGAATTTAACATTACGTATAATTAGGGTGGAAGAGAAAAAAATTGCAATGCTTACAGAATTGCCTCCCTCTCGGGCAATGATCTGGTATTGTAATTCACAACATTGTATCTATTAGCGCCGAGGAACGTTTTCTAGCAATAAAATTTAAGGTTTTTGGCTCAAAAAAAAAAAAAGCCGTGAGAGAGAAAAATGTTATGTTTGCAAACTCATTTTACCAAAAAAATTGTATTTTCCTATAATCTTCCATACCTCGCCAGAAATTTTCCGCTAGAGGAAACAACGTAAGTAGTGAGGTTCTTGATCCTTGTCTGCGCCTAACTTAATGCTGTCTTACTTGAAAGGCACTCACTGGGCACGTTTTCGACAGGAAAGTGTTTGTCGTATAAGTAAGCAGTGATTTCCATGCACAGAAGCCTTTAAAGAGAAATCTATGACACGTTTTGAATATGGATGAAGAAATTGTGTAACGCTGACAATCAACGTTTATAATTGCTACTACGCTCACGTTCCTACTACGTTACTTATTTACGTCAGCTGGTTGACATTTTGAAACTCGTTTAAGGGCGTAGATATTGTCATAGAATCTTCCAGTTCATGGATACAGATACCTTTCACAAAGAGCAAATGACCAACTTTTCAAATTTGAATAAGCAGATTTAGAGCTGGGCGCGTCACTTGTTTAGGGTCGTTGCGTCAGCGTCAGTCCGTCACTGCCGGAGAGGGTGTTGCGTCAACGTCAGTCCGTCGTTTATCTTCCTCAAAAAGCTGCATCATTTCGGTTGCGTCACTACGTCACAGGTGGACACTGTTATTTTAAGTAATCTACTTAATATACATGAAAAATCATATAATATATGATAAAAAAATACACTGAAATGGACATTTTACCAATGAAATTAATTATAGTTACCTCCGCGAACGAGGTTCTTTTAGCCGAGTTTACCTATGTTTGTACTGAGGATGGGGTTGATTCCCGAAACCCTTATTTTTATTATTTGCGTTTAGTTTTATTCGTGCTATTTTGAGTTTCTGAAATTAGACTACGATTCATTTTATATCAGTGACCTTGGTCCTTTGTTTGTTACTGGAATCTAGGCTTTCAGCCACCCGTTACTT
Organism: Parhyale hawaiensis; assembly: GCA_001587735.2. NCBI lineage: Eukaryota > Metazoa > Arthropoda > Malacostraca > Amphipoda > Hyalidae > Parhyale > Parhyale hawaiensis. Next base: position 5,268,099 of record LQNS02000211.1, on the reverse strand, counting down.
TGAAGTCGTTTCACACACGGATCATTGTTAAGCATCTGACGAGTAACAGATGATTAACTTAAGCTGAAGGTCCGTTCAATCGTTTGTTCGCTTGCCTTTCTTTCTTAGTTCTTAACTCAAAAAGTTAGAGAAGAATTTCTATGAATTTGCATGAGTTGTTAGGTATATCACAAAAAAACAAATGACCAACTCTTGTTATGATCTTTTATGCTCGTTCGTTGTTTGATTTGTTGTTAGTTGGCGAAATGACTCAAGATGTTAACCGCTAACAGAAATTGTTGGTAATGGTAATTGACATATATGATCATACTTGATGATGATCGGTTAGTCTGCTTGTAGTAGTAAACTTGTTGGGTATTGCACAAAGAGCTAATGACCATATCTTTTATGATGATCTAGTTTGTCCGTTCGTTCGTCTCTGTGTTTGACTTATTGTTTGTTAGCAGAATGACTCAAGAAGTTATGAACGGAACTTTATGAAATTTACAGAAATTGTTAGAAATGTTAAAAGACAAAAGTGATCAAATTCCGGAGACAATCAGTTGGTCTGTTTGACAAACGTTTGTCAGCAATATAACTCGTAAAGTTATGAAAATTTCTTCAAGAAAATTACAAAAATTGTTATTACTTTAAAAAACCCAGAATGACCAAATTTTAATGCTGATAAAAAAGAAATTCTAGTTTCAGAGCTAATTTGAATGTTACTATAACGTTGCCCAACTTGGCAGTGGTATGCGTTTTAAGAGTGCTCTAATTATTATTTCGTTTAGTTGATTACCGTTAATTGTATTATTGTTACTGTATCATAATAATAGCATCACAGAAATACAAAATGTAATACGTAAATATAATATTAGACTACGACACGTGAAAACTAAGAAGAAGACTACAGCACTCTAAGAGCGCATACCTCCGCCAAGTAAGGCAACAGCAACGCAAAACTCAAATTGGCTTTGAAACCATGATTTTCTTCCTAGCAACTCCAAAATCCAATAATTTATGCCTTGTGTGAGTATTAACAGTTTCTGCAATTTTTTGATGATCCCTTAACTCTTTGCGTTCAAACGAACAAACCGATCTGCACCAAAATTGAATCATTTATGTCTTTTTGAACATTAGTGACATCCCCTATAAATTTTATAAAGAATCGGTCATTTTTTTAGTTATTGTGCTAACAAGCATAAAATTAAAAACAATGACAAACGAACGAACTGACGGATCATTAGAAATATTTGGTCAGTTACTCTTCATGATATACCTAACACCTCATGTAAATTTTATAAAAACTCCGTCCCAAACTTTTTGAGTTATGGCATTGAGAAAAAAGAGGCAGACAAACAAACAAACAGATGGACGGATCTTCCTCCTTACATAGCTAACAATCCCTGTAACTTTCGTTAAAATCGGTCCATAACTTTTTGAGTTATCTTGATGACAGACAGAATAACAGACAGACAGACAAACCCGATGAAAGCATAACCTTTGCGGAGGTAAAAATGTACCGACAAATTTGACAATAGGTTTTTCTAGGTTAGTCCTTTGAACAATGTGATACTGGCCTTGATAAATTTTAACTATTACATCTTCACTCGAACCCAGACCATTTACATTAGATTAGATAGGCGGCAGTAGACGAACCAAGAGGCCCATTCCCAAAGAAACACCGGAACTTACGTCTCGGCCCTCTATGAGCTATTGCCATTATGTTAGTAGGATGTAGAGGACTGGGGAAACAAGAAGAGAAAAGATGGAAGACGAAAGAAAAAATAGGAAGAAAAAAGGAGGTGGAGAAGAATCCCAGCCAAAAAGATGATCATGAATGCACGCAAGCATGATCGATGGCCGCTGATATGCGAAGCTTAACAATATATGTAGATGAAGTAGAAGTGAGAAGAAGTCGGCTTAAGATGGCCTGGTTTGGCTGTTAAGTGCTTGCGCCTCGTGGAGGAGGAGTTCTTAGCTGTGGAAGATATCTCACCCAATGTATGTCAAGACGATTTTTAAACTAGTTGACCGATTCCGCACCATCAACTTCGGAAGGGAGTCTATTCCAAATGCTGACTATGAAATACGGAAAGAACTGCTGACTTAAGGTTGTTCTTTGAGTTTTATACTTGAGTTTTTGACCATTGCTTCGCAAGCGATCATTAAGGTCTCTTTCAAAGAGTCCCGTTGTAGGTACGTAGTTAAAGCCATTCAAGTACTTGAATGTTTCTACTAGTTGCCCCCTGAATCGTCTTTGCTAGAGAGAGATCAGACCCAGTTCTTTTAGCCGACGTTTGTACGACTAGTTTCTCAGCTGAGGCATCAGTTTGGTTGCTCTACGTTGGACTCTTTCCATGTTATCGATATCTTTACAGAGATGTGGCGACCAGAATTGAACAGCAAATTCTAAGTGTGGCCTCACTAATGCTTTGTACAAGGAAACGATGATGTGCTTGGACTTGTATTGAAAGTTTCTGGTTATGAATCCCAGCACTCTGGTTGCCATTTTCACACTCATGTCAACTTGCTGACTGTGTTGTAGTTTGTTTGTAATAGTGATTCCCATGTAACGTTGTTAGGTGACAGTAGCCAATTCCGTCCCATTCATTTTCAATGGGATGGAAGGGTCCACCAGCCCTACGTGCATTTTTGAGCATTTGTCGACATTAAAGTTCATCTGCCACGTTGCGCTCCATTCCATGAGGCGGTCAAGGTCTTGTTGGAGCTCGAGGCTCTTTTCGTTGTAGGATGACATAGTTTAGTATCATCCTCAAATTTACTGATTTTGCTACGGACGTTAAGATCGAGATCATTGATGTACATTGAAAACAGAAGTGGGCCAAGCACGCTACTTTGTGGAACCCCTGATGATACCTGTGTCCAGTCGCTCGACTCTCTTTCAAGCTTCACTCGCTGCTGCCGACCGATAAGCCATGCCTTGATACATCGTAAATAGTCACCCTGGATGCCAGGGGTATCCAATTTTTTCATTAGCCGGTGATGGGGACTTCATCAAAAGCCTTTTGGAAGCCGAGATACACAAGGTCTACACCCTTTCTTCATCTTTGATATCTGTAACTCTTGAGAAAAAGTCCAGTAGGTTTATTAAGCAGCTTTTTCCATTTTGGAAGCATGGTGAGTGTCGGATATGAGCTGATGCATCCTCAGGGGATCAGTGATGCGCTTTTTCAAGAGGCGTTCGATGATTTTGCTGACGACCGAAGTAAGGCTGATAGGTCGATAGTTGCTGGGGCTTTTCTTATCCCCTTCTCATGTATCGGTATTACATTAGATAGTTTCCAATCCTGCGGAACTTCTCCCGTTCTTAGAGATCGATTAAATATTTGAAGCAGTGGCTTCACGTAAGATTACCTGGGCCAGTGGATTTGTACACATTCAGGTGGGTCAGTTCTTGAAGGATCTCGATTTCCGTAAAAACACAGGTGTTAATTGGAGCAACTTGCATCGGTGCTGGTTCAGGAATATTCGTAACATGTTCAACAGTAAATACAGAGGTGAAATACTCTTTCAGGATTGTGGCTTTGTCTCTTAGGTCGTTGGTAATATCACCGTTAGATCGTTTGAGCGGACCCATGGTTTCTTTTTTGAGTCGTCTTTCATTTACATATTTATAGAATGCTTTTGGGTTGCGTTTGATAGATATTGATGCGCTGAATACGAATTTATCCTCTTACCGATCGTTTTCAAATGAAATCGTATGTCTTCGACCATTTTTCAAGAATACCGGTTGTCACATCAATTTTTAGATCACTACTGCAAATTATTTCTGAAAAAAAGCTATTTGCTCCCAGTATTAGTAACCGACTGTTCGTAAGTTAGACATTTTCCACTCTTTTCCATACTATTACAAAACCACCGTCAATACAGTCAGTCAACTCTCTGAAAATTTTCCTCTCCGAAGCCTACCACCATATAAGCCTCAGGTTCTCTTACAAAAACATATTTTCCATAGGACCCTATTTTAAATTCAAAGTTAAACCTCCCACTGCTCTTCTGCCAGTGTTGTCCAAGAATTTCAATGCAGGAGTGACGTCGCTTCGTATGTGGGGATGACTGGAGAGCATTACAATGCTCTCGTTGACCAGCATTTAGGTATATCCAGCAAAACAGGTTTTCCAGTTGCAAATAACTATAGGTTCTGCTTCCCGTTCTCATGCAGAATAAAACACTCATATATTTAGCAGGAAAGTGTTCATCATCGACTTTTCCAATCTAGTGGAACTCACAATTTAAGAATATCTCTTCATCCATAAAACAAAACCCAGCCCCAATATAATGACTACGGCTGTAGCTCTCATTACAATCCATAACTGACTTATTTCTTCCAACTTTACCACGATTGCTGCTTCCACATCGTCCGATTGTACAAGCACTGATATTGGGTCCTTTCGAACTTATCCCGGTGATTCGCATTTCACACCTCCCACTGACAATATCTCTGCTCCCTGCTAGGGTGCCAGAAAAAGTTGTTCTGTTTTAGGTTTTCCATTCATCATTCTTCATTCTGAATATGGGAGAAGATATCTCGAAACGTCAAATTTTAATTAAAGTTGTCGACAATTAAGTTTAGTTGACGAATTTAAACGTTACAGCCGTAGGAAATGCTTAGTCATAAGAATGTTGATGTGTCGAGTAACTTACTTTAGTATTGAATCAGAATTGGTACTCACTAGCGCTCACCTTTTGTTTCTTTAATGGTTACCTAAGCTGTGATGTCATTAGCAGAACCAGCCCTACGCTCCCAGCCTTGAGAAGTAATTTTTCATTGAATATAAAATTCATGGATTTGTCGTTCGTAGTCGTCAATGCTATCGTTCCCCATTATTGAGTAAGATTAGGAAACTAGTTCAGTTACTTTTTGATAGTTACCAATACGATGCGTCGGACAAGGCACTACGTAAACGGTAAATACTGGGTGGACAAGTAACGCATAGTGTCTGATATTGTTTTTTTTATTTGTTCGGACAATTGCATGATTTTGTATGATTGATGCGCTGACTTCAGCTATAACGTTACAAAAAATAAAAAAAAAATAGCTCTTTTCTGTGATGATTTAGTGTTGCTATGCAAATTTGATTAAAAAAATTCCCTCTTAATTGCGCTAGAGTACTGATGTACCGTAATGCTGAGTTTTAAAAAAATGCTACATAAAAAAATGCGACAGTGAACTATACTCGGAAATTTGTGTTCAGCACATGAATATCTACCGTATAGTGGTTCAAGTTTTAGCGTTTGAGTGGTGAGAATAGTAAAAAGTTCCATATATTTTCTGTAGCACAAACTGTACCTTGAGGTCTTCGTTCTCTTGGCTCTAAGGGGAAAATAACGCAAAATTTTATTTGCGCCATAGTAGTTGCGTCATCGTCATTGAGTCGTTTTTAAAATTTTTGCGTCGTTGCGCCACGAGTCGATGAAATGGTCGTTGCATCATCGACGCAACGACGCAATGACGCAACTGGTGGCGCATGTGCCCAGCACGGAGCAGATTATCTCCTTTCGCTCAAAGAATACTTGTATCGTTTATCATGTTTTTTATTTACTGTATGTTTCTGGCGGGCTTGTGTGTCTGTTTGCCTTTTTGACGGTTTGCCGATTAGTTGGTCACCAGGATAACTAAAAAAACAGCACAGATCTTCACGAAATTTACAGGTATTGTTCGGCATAATGTGACCTATAAATGATCAATTGTAGGAGAAAATCCGTTGAACCGTTTGTTTGTTTGTTTGCTTCGTTTTTCTTAGCACCATAACTCTATAAGTGAGGGACGGCTTTATATGAAATTTAAATGAGTTGTTAGGTTATATCATGCACAAAGAGTTAATATTTGCGATCTTCTGTTCTTCCGTTTGTTTGTATGTATCTGTGTTTGATTTTATGTTTGTTAGCAATATAACTCCAAAAGTTATTAACGGATCTTTTTGAAATTTACTAGAACTGTTAGATACGCTAAAAGACATAAATGATCAAATTTCGGTAGTGATCGGCTCGTCTGCTTGTGTGTTTGACTAACTCTCGACAGAATGTTTGCAAGTAACATAACTCAAAAAATTTTGAACGGATCTTTCAGAAATTACAGCAGCTGTTATTACCTGCAAAAGGCATCAATAAAGAAATTTTAGAGCCCCCCCGATAAAGAGGGAGGGTAAATTTTTACTATTACTCCCACTCAAATCCAGTTTTTTGTTGACATATTTACCTAAAATGTGGCATTCTATGACTTTTTTCCTGAGTAACGTTTTCGTCGGAAATGCTTAGTTTTCGAGATATTTAACTTTAAAGTTCCCATTGTTTTTCTAATAGAAAAAAGCCTGCGTTATTATCGGCTTGCTAGCGACCTCTAGGAACCTAACCTACCCCCTTTCTTCACCCAAGAGCCCAAAATTAACGTACCCGAAATTGAAAAAAAAGGTTTTTAGAAAAAACCAGACATGCCCTCCCCTAACCTACCCGAAGTTATGCAGGGTTCTTTTCCAACTTACCCGAAATTAGTTCGGGTTTTCCGACAGTAGGGCCTAAAAGGTGGGGTCATTGGGTACGTGTCATTTTTGGTTGGGGGTACCGTTACCGAACTCCCTAATCTTACCTAACCTAACCTTAACCAACCTAGCCTAACCCAACCTAACCTAACATAACCTAACGTAACCCAACCTAATCTTACCTAGGTGAGTTTATGTTCCTATGGGGCCGCTAGCAAGCGTATCATAACGCTGGTTATTTTCTCTCATAGAAAAATAATGGGAACTTCAAAGTCAAATATCTCGAAAACTAAATATTTCTGACGAAAACGTCATTCCCAAAAGAAGTCTTAGAATGGCTTATTCTACTTAAATATGTCAACAAAAATACTGGTTTTGAGTGTGGGGTAATATAGTAAATATTACCAGCGGAAATCATAGTTTCAGAACTAATTTTGATTTTTCGTAAACGTTGCATTCCTTTGCGGTGGTATGGGCTTGCGGAATGTTCTTGTTAGTCTCGCGGTCAGCACAGTCAAATTAAACATTCGCAGATATTTGTTGCTTTCATTATAGAAATATACCTAGAGAGATGGAAACTGAGCTCAATATCAGCCAACTTGGATTTTAATGATAGTTAAGGAACTGATTTTATTGTTTCTGTGTGGCAATTACCCAGTTTTCTTTGCATTCATCAAGTCATCAAAAACACCCTGGTGCGATGAAAGGAAATAGGAATATCGTGGTTACAAAAATTTAGCTACAGTGACTGAAATCGGCTGACAATTACATAGCCTAAAATATATAAAAAATGAAAACTCATAATTGTACGCAACTATGGTAAGCAGTTTAGAAGCCATTACAGACGGAACTGGTAATTCCAGAAGTCATACATTTTCATCAGTTCTTCGATCGTTGCAGCAAATTTTTTATGTGATATGGCCACGGTATTTATCCAAAATACGCTGTCAAACTTTCCCCGGAAATTAAATTGGTCGTTTCATTGTCTGGCTGCTGCTTGACTGCCAAGCCAATTAATTTATAATGTCGAAGCCCCATAAGGGGCATGTTCGATTGGATGCCGAAATTAAGCACTCAAGGCTTGAGTTGTCCGAAACTGCAGACAGGGGCGCTGGCTTCTACTCGGTGAACTGAGCTTCAAGCATTAACCTTGAACCGGTTACCCTTGAGACTAGAAAAACTTATTTTATTCCATATAATGGGGTTTTTAGCCATCTCTGTTTAATCGAGCGGTTTCAAACACTTGCCACATGATTCGGAATGGCATAACTAAAGTTTCCGAACGGAGCTTTGGGACAAGTTAAGCCTCGCAGCCTTAATTTCGGCGTCCAATCAAATGTGCCATGCAATCGCACGAAAAACTGGTAGCTAATGTGCAGCTTGCTGTTTTGATACATGCTTGAAATCGGTAGCATAGATACGGTAGCATAAAGGAAGGCCGAGTCTCGCATCCCTGAATCAGGTTGTCCGTGTGAATGCATAGCGTGGCCTCGGCGTAGCAGAAATTCTGCGGTCCCCAACTTTAATGGCTTGGCTCACAAGTTTTTTTTTTTTTTACTGAATATTAGAGTACCAAACAGTCAAAAATGACGACAGTAATTTTACAATTATGCTTTTTATAGGTCTTGCTTCCGGTACAGGTTTTATCTCAAAATAGATGCCTCATGCCTGCAGGCATCATTTTGAATTAAAATAACGAAGTTGTACCGTCATGAGTTTGAGAGAGCAAAATTTCCCTCCTCAGACTAAAAGCGCGAATATCAATTTGAAAATGTTTGAAAGTTGAGCAGCACCAATAAAATATAATTCAATGAAGAAAATTCACCGGTAATGCTTAGTGCATACTGTATCCTGGATACCAGCTGGATACCAGAAAATAATTAAACCTTTAGGATCGAAATTTGGCTGCAATGTGAATCGAGAACACTTTGGACTCTGCTCAGCGTAAAGTGTCAACTGCCAAGAAGAAATTCAACTAAGGAAAACATAAACGAAATGGATTTTGCACAATGGGATCGGAAACTCCAACCAATATTGAGCCTCTCTAACTGCTAAGAAGAAATTAAACTATAAAAAAAAAATATTAGAAATACCTAGTGCCCCACAGGAACTCTGTCGAAAATACTGCCTTCCATTCACCACGCTACTTTTTTTCAAAGCGATGCCGGGTGCAGAAAATACAGTATTTCAATTTTGAGCGTACATTCCAGAAACTATATTTACCATCATAATTCGGGTCTTAAGCTTCATGCAGCTCGTCTTGTTTTCAGAAGTTGAATTTTTCTATTTTTTAAATCCTTAATAGCGTGATGAAGAGAAGGACCAACCAAAGGATCAAGCAAGCAAGCAACCAAGCAAGCAACCAATCAACAACTGTATATAATTATATAGTGGATAGATGACTATGCCTGCAATTATAATGCATCTCTGGCAGTGATATGGATGTCGATTGTATAATTACAATACACTGCACATTCCTCGCTATCTTCCAGCTAGTGTAGGTGACTGTCAGTCATGACGTCACTGCAAAAAACTTGTTTAGGACACCGCTTTTCAAAAGTGACGGATGAATTTCAATCAGGTCACAAGTTTTTCCTCGCACTGTGTAAGTCATTAGCAGAGTCACTGTTCGCCGAGACTTAGGAGGCGCATCTGCCTGAGACAATGCAGTCGTAAGATGCTTAGGATTAGAGCTAAGGAGCTTCCTTTGGGTTTA
>LQNS02000211.1:5197791-5240831 GCA_001587735.2 Parhyale hawaiensis | reverse complement strand
ATTGCCGAAGTTGAAATCGTAGCACTGAAGATATCTGAAGCTTCCGTTGGCACTCTCATGCTTCTTGATTCGTAGTTTCTTCCCACAGATGATTTCGTTGCATGAGCTTTTCTTCCCACATTGATGCAATTGTCAACGAAACCGACGAAACATAAGTTTTCACGGGCAGTAGACAATTATTTCTTCTATCTTACTGTTTTCCTCTGACGAAGCAGTTTTCTCTTCATAGGTCAAAATTTGAGCACCTTAAATGAAACAGATATTTGAGGTGGAAAGACGGTATCAACGGTATCTTTGCGACGGAGCGAACACGTTGTATATAAGCTGCTATTTTGTTCAAGTTTGTTGGAGTGTTTTACTCAAGATGTTACTTCTGCCTGTCTATACAGACGACCTTAGGATGACAGCACGACAAAGGATCAATGAAGAAAAGAAGAAAATTAAGAAGTAAATAAGAAAAGAGGAGATTCCGCACCGGCCTAGAGGCATTAGGCAAACGTTATTGCGTGAATTCTTCACGCACGGGTCCACTAGTCAAACTAGATAAATACACAGATTATTGCATATTTGCTTCATTGGTTGGTTTCTCCGTCCTAATGTGAAGGAAGGAAAATTCGTGTGCCAAGTCAATTTTTTTAACTCTATGTTCTGGAAGCGTCTGAAGTACTTGTTAGATACTAGCATAGACCGCAACAGTGCTTGACTCTTAGGTCTGACGCTGGCGGCCAAACATCGGCAACAGAAAAATGAGATTTTTTTCTCAAGAGCCATTCTTTTCCCCCTATCTATTGCTGAAGAAAAAAATTCCAAGGTACCCAACATTTTTCTAGAGGAGAAGGTATCTTGAATACGGCGGGGACTCACTTGGGCGCTTGCCTGCATGACCGTGTCTGGACATGTTCATAATAGCTCTTGAGAAAATCCCATATATCCCATTTTGGCCGCCAGCGTCAGAGGCCACTTTGGTCCTAAGAGTCAGGTAGTGTTGCGATCTATGATACTAGAGTATTTATTATTTCCTTCTTATATTTTTCTCTGAGTTTGTAAGCTCAGATTGAATAGCATTTCAACGAAACAATACGAAAGATATGCCTGAAAATATTTCCTCAAGAAGAATGAAGGAAGCAGTTTAGATGAATTAATATTCTCTGTCGACATCGCAGGCCGTTTATTAATATTTTTCCTGGAGCTGTGAAAGATTTCATCAGCCCTGTAGTGGTGTATTTTTGTTTTACTTTGTGGGTCACAATGAACAGAGATTTTAACAACCAACCAATCTTAGGTATATTATTTCGAGTCACATTGTTAATATCCAAAAATGAACTTAATACAAGAACACTCTCCGGCAGCAGACACGAGATAAAACACCTGTACCGGTGCTTACCTAGAACCGGTGCTAAGATTAGTTCATAATATTTCTTTTGAGGTTAGACACTGCTTGCATGTGACTCTACGCAGTTTAGATGACATGGACAATGTCACCTGGACCTCGTCCGAAGATGCTCATGCATGGGAGCTCGAGGCAACGTGATGACGTCGGTGACAGAAACATGCAAGACGCAGAGTAACAAAGTTTCAAATCTGCACAAATAACCTGTTGAAATGACGACAGCTCCGGACAGTCTTTTGCAGCTTTACGGTGGTTTCAGACGCTGCACGTAAGCACGCATGGAGAAAGCTGAAAGGAAAGAAACAGAGTAGGAAGGAAACAGAACTATTTTATTTCTCAACATGGGTAGAGGTAGTTTTTCAGGTCTTAGCGCTGTTACTACATGAAATAAATTTACAGTGAATTATAATATTTAGTTTTTTAATTTTCTTCCAGCTTGAGGATAATCGATAGTGAATTCCATCAGTAAAACTTTCATAGATTAGATCATGATTAATTTTGTAGGGACATGGAACGTGTACGCAGGATATGGAAAGAACGTATAATAGTTCAGGACGAAAAAGCCAAGAAAATATATCTATCCAGAATTACCCCTGAATTCCTGCTCTAGTGCTGGAAATTTCGGGGACACTCCATGCATTCGTACTCACAACTTGATGTCAGGATGTGCAGCTCGGTCGTCTTTCCTGCTACCGTATCTGTGCCAGCAATGTTAAATACATATGTATCAGAACGGCAGGCGGGCTCCACATTCTCCCGTAAAGTTGTGAATGCGAATGCATAGTGCGGCCCCTGCATGAGTGGCATGTCTGCTTACAATAAAGTAGGTAGAACCGTCCATAAACTTCTTTGTTAGCAGTTATCAGCCCTATATACGTAGGTTCTAGGGCGGAGCATCGTGAAGGCAAGTCGATGTGACGTAGGTGCCTCCACTAAGCCCGTTGCCCCACTGACACAACAAGCGATGTAATGTGATTTTTGCGGGAGACGTGGCGATAGTGTACCGCACGACGCGGTCTGGGTTGTGTCGGTGGGGACAGTAGAATGTGTGTTTTTCATGCAACAAACTTGTACCGCAAGTCGCTTGTTGCTTCGATGGGACCCCGGCCTTAATGTAGATAATACAACAGGTGAGCAGGAGCAGTGACATTGATACGATGTTGAAAATACCGGTGGGTTGTGCTGTAGGTTAGCTATCGGACTTGGAAGCTCATTGAAGGTAGTTTGAGGTTAAACATTTTAGTAGGATATGCTGTTGGGCATGCATCGGGCAAGGAAGCGCAATGCGAAATTTGTGTATCGATCTTTTTGAGGTCCGAACAATATCCGCGGGGAAATATGCTGCTGGTCCGTCGATCACAGGTAGGAAATTGCATTAAAATTAGTTTTTTTTAGAAAAGCAAAAGTGAAATTGGCTTTTGGCCATTTTTAGGTGAAGTTCGTATCATGAGGTGCATGTTGGAGGTGAAGAACTTTTACAAAACTGGTGAAGTTTCTGCACTGCTGGTCAATCTAATTACCCCCAAAATATCGCCAGGGTAACGAATAAAAAAAAGCTTTGTACAGTATTTCTAGTATTTGGAGAAATATTTGTGGTGTCTCTAAGATGAAAGAGGAGTATGGCATCAAAAGCTTGCACAACACAAACAAAATTGATCAATTTCTCATTTCTGGCAAGGTCTTCGTGGAAAGAAAATTGACCCGTCGAGTGTTGCGCACAAATGTAGAGCATCTCTATTTTTTTTACGGCTATAACGAAATCAAACAAAGCTGTTGCGGTGGCCGATAACCAGCAGGCATGGTGCAAGAGAAGCATGTAAGAGGCGATAAAGAGTCAAGTATGAATAATTAAACTGCACACCCACAAGTTATAGAATTAGATTTCCCTACTTTACATTTAAAGGGCGGTCCATAAGTACTCTACCCTTTTAAAACCTTGATAACTAGAAAGTTATGTAAGATAAAGAGTTTACGATAATAATTTAGGGCTATGAAGGAGAGTTTAGAGTTTTATTTTCGTGTTACGTAAGGAATATAATATAAACTCTTAGGTGACAACCGTTAGTGTTCACACAAATACGTTCTATTTTAATGGTACTGTTTATTACTTTACCCAAGACCTCTTAATGTGAAATGCTTATGGCCCTCCCATTTTATGGGCAGAGAAGATCAGCAGGGCGCAACATGTAGCCCACTCTGCCAGCGCCCATTACATAATCTAAGTAGAGCTGGAGCAATAGTGTTACTACATTTTTACTAGAAGTAGCAGTGTTAGCTCCACTTGAAATTTCAGAAGTGCATCACAGTCTTTGTCCCCGTACTAGGGCCGCTCCTTCTAGTCTTGTTATGCTGTCTTTTGTCCATGCTTCGTAACCGAAGGATGAACTTTATTAAGTCAAAACACTGCAACTATCTGGTGTTCACTTTGAAATGCTTACGTTTTTGAGGCGATTTCCCTTTGTTTCGAAAAGTTTCGCTCCGTTTAGTAAACCAACTCTTAAAAATTTGTATTTCGTAACTCAACAGTTTTAAGCTTTAAGAGAGAATGTAGGCATATTAGTTCACGTTAATGTACTGTAATAATAATAATAATAATAATAATAATAATAATAATAATAATAATAATAATTCTGCGGGAAGCTTACATAGCGTGTCATATCTGCGTAGCACAATAACTGGATGGATGTTGCATGTGTTTCGTAAGTTGACTGATCGTTTTTTCAAGATTTTGCTAACAGTATTACTTGTTTGTTATTTTCAAGTGTTTTTGAGAAGTAGATAATTAAAATAGAGCACTACATCTTCGAGAAAGAGAAGGGACAGGCTCTTAAATTTCATGAACTTGACTGCTCGTTGCCCGTGGCCCGGTGGGTCACTAAAAACCTGTTCTAAAAGGAATGGTCTTTCCTTTATATTCTAAAATACAGAACGACGAATGTTGTTCTGAAATAAAAGTACAGCTAAGGCCTACTCAGGAAACACTGGTCACAGAGTTAATGATGAATTGAAAAACATGTTGAATCATTATTATTTCAAAATCTCCGAGCCCCTCTAAGTTTATTCCCTACAAACAAGGCTGCCCGTGACCCGTGGGTCACCATCGACGCATTCTTTGCTTTTGAATAAAACAGGTGTTAATTAGCTTGTGATAGACCACATGATACTTGAATGTCCACTCTTAAATCTTCAGCACTCGAATTTCTCCCTATCTTATAGCGAAGACTGTGTGCACTGTGACATACATGCAAACTAGTAAAAGAGCAAGATTATCAGATTTTATAAGTACATAGATATAGGGTAGTTTTTGCTGGCTGGCAGTCCAATTAGGTGCATCTGTTCCAGGGCTAAGGTACGCTTAGTTCTGATGCAGTAACATATACTGCAGATATACGCTGAAGAAACCAATCTCTGCTAAACTCTGCTCGCACAAGTTGTTGATAGGGTGTTTCAATCAAACGTGGTGCAATACATAACTTTAGGACGGTGAACGAAACAAACTTCAAGCTAATTTGCGCACTCAACAATCAAGTAACCGATACAACTATTCCGTCCAAGACAGAACGATTCTATATGAGCCTGAGAGACGATAACGAAGTAAATTTCAACGAAGTTATCAACTCCTCTAGTCACACCGGTGTTGGTTTTCCGTCCAGCATGGTGCAACACATGTGTTGGAACAACTGTGCGTACAGCCTCGGTTTCCAGGTACAGCGGTTCATTTATGCGCACGTGTTTCCTCTCTGTAAGAACGGACTGGAGTGAGGAAGGAAATGACTCGCTCGTGACACTTGCTGGACCTCAATTATGCATACGGTAATTGTCGGCCTAATTATTAGCGGTCAGGATATTCTTAAGCACAAGTGGAAGGACATTGCACCACCGAGTATATGCAGTCAACAAGATTTTTTTTTCTGATGCTATAGGGTACCCGACTGTCAAAAAATGTCAGCGAAACATTTGTAATGACATTTCTTCGCAAATCAGATATCTACTGAATAGCGCATTTTTTCTTTCCCTTCGATGACATACTGCGAAATGACTGCAATTCTCTTGGTGTGTCATAAGCTTAACCAAAATTGTCGTAATGTGCTTGCATAATCACATCCAGTAAGTGAATGAATAGACTGCTGGAAGCGCCTTACAAAGGTCCTGTATGATACACTCTCGCATAGGCAGCTGGGCAGCACCTTCGTAAGGTGTTGCCAGCAGTTCATTCACATACTGGATGTGATTATGCAAGCAAGTTCGGCTCCAGCTATATATAATGGCTCTTAAGGAGAGCGATGGAAGTGTTTAGGGTCAAAATTTCACTTTTTTGTATTTTTTTGCTGGAAAGTGATCCCTAGGGTGGGGTTTATCACTCCACCAAATATTTTGACCCTGGGGGCACGGTGTTTATTGATGAAAAGTGATATTGACGGTGGAGTCTATCACACAACCAGATATATTTTGACCTCCGTTGGTACAGGAACTCTCCAACAGGGTTGCGGGAGTCAAATTTCCACTTTTGTCAATTGCTGAATAATGATCCCTAGAGTGGGAGCTACAGTATCACGTCGTCAAATATTCTTATTCTGGGGGCATGGGATTATGGACCCCCCCCCACAGAATTCGATAAAGGGGAGGGCGGGGTTGTAAATCATAATTATGTGCTAAAGTAACATAGTAAATAGATATTGTTGATAGTAAGTACATATTAGCAACATTTTTAGAGGTCGAAACTTTGATAACAATTTTCTTGGAATTTCATTTTTTTGGTATATGTATGTCTTCAATAGAACAGAACTCCATCAGTTTTATGCTAGGGAGATCTTTTATATACGAATCGAAAGCTGAAAACATAAGGAAGAGATGTTCGACTTTTGATTTTCAGTCAACTTTTTTTGTAATATGGATCTGAAGTAATAAAATTTGAGTGAAAAATACAAAAATGCGATATAATTTTTTTTTCTTCTATCCCTTCTAAAAAAAATTCTAGACCAAATTTGGAAAAAAAAGTCGAACGTCTCTTTCTTATGCTTTCAGCTTTCAATTCATATATAAAAGATCTCTCTAGCATGAAAACTGATGGAGTTCTATTCTTTTGAAGGATGTATGTGAAAAAGCAGAAAGTACGTCTTTTTTCACTAAATGTCAAATATCTCCCAAAATAATAGGATTTTTCAAAAAATGACTTCAGAAATCGATATCTGATGGCATTTTACACCTACTGTGCAAGTTTCAGAGTAATTGCTTCATAAAACCCGAACCCCGAAATCGCTCCCCTTAAAGCCAGCCCAGAAAAAATATCTAATGCAATTTAGACTCATAAACAATCTCGAGCAGTAGGTAATATTAGCAGAGGAGTACTTAGTCAAGGTAGTGAAAAAAGACTACAGTTTTGCAACAACTGACAAGTTGAGATGTCGTCTGTACCATCATTTAAACCCCTAAGTTTCCAAGACTTGCCACAAACAAGTTTTGCAACAAAGCAGCATATCCTCCGGGCCTTCTGTGTCACTCGTCAAATGACTAATAAACTGTCACATAACACAAGGAATGAGAACTTTGATCCATGTCAATATGGATATGAAATTTTTGATGATCTGTTAGTACCACAGGTTGGGCAGATTCACATTCCAGAGCATTTCGCAGTCAATGTAATTGTTTGAAATGTTCAACTGAAGGCTGTCCAAGCCGCAGTGAAACCTTAACTTGTTGCTCTTTCTGTAAATGTCAAAGTGATAAGTCCCAATGCAACAGCTCTCGTCCACGAATATAAACAATGTGCTTATGTATTTACATTGTTAAAGCTTTACATTTGGTGCCCATAATAGAATTGTCTGTTGTATGGAAATTCGTTACCACCTATTTTACTTTAATATTAGCCATGTTTTTCGTTTAACTCTGCGTAGGAATAGCGGGGTGACCAGTAACCCCATTTTTTCTAATGGTATTTCTTTTATATTTCTTTTTACAGCTTATGCTTGCTGCGCCATATATCCTCCTAACCCAAGGTTTTAAAGGATAACATGCAATGAAAAAAAGAACAGTATAATATAGGAAATACAAAGGTTTTGGGGTGGCCTGAGAATCCAGTTATACCATCAACGTGTACTAATTGTTGTAGTTACAAAGGAAAAAATGACTATACTGTTTGAGTTTCTTACAAAATTTTGGTTTTCAGTGGGTTTGAAACAAGGAGAATAAATACTTCATAAATTTTGTGCATATGAACATGTGCAACTGGAAATGTTTCACTACAATGCAAGGTAAAACTTTATATATATATATATATATATATTAGCTTAATCTTTTGTGAATTACCATAGAAATGTATAAATGTATGCATATCATCTCTAAATATTTTCTTTTACATACTTTGAGCAATTAAGTATTAAAACTTGCTAAATATATTAGTTCAATACATATGTGTTTTTCACCATTTGTAGCCCGGGGTCTAGCTTGACCCCGCTTTACTTATAGCGTTACAAAGACCCGCTATAGCTATCTAGGGTTAACGACACTTTATAGAAGCAATTTCGCATATGCCTATAACCTAATTGGTGGCCTCAACCGAAATTTAAGAGCAAAACCAACATACTTTATTGTACTGATTTCAACAATTGAAAAACAGCTGTTTTTGGAAACGACATAACTTACGAAACTTGTTACATCTACTATGGCATCAAATTATATAATTATTGCGTATGCACATGTTATTTAGATTATAACTTAACGTTTTATGTGATGAATATGAAGAAAGAAATTGGGATATGTACCTCATTCGCCGTTTTATAGGGATCTGTCATATATCAAGTTTATTTAATTTTTTTTTGTATTTTTTGACATCCACGTATCAGTATATGCAACTAAAACTGTATTGAACTCATGTATTATATAGAGGACATCAAGACACGCATTTTGCGTGCTTAAGCATGTATCTGTAATAATAATTACAGGATATATGAGCATTTTTTATTTTCCTTGCTCATGAATTTAAGGCCCAAAATTATAATTGCAACTGAGAATTTTCACCCGATTTTCTTGGTAACGACCGGGTTTAACAAAGTCTACCCAGGATTTCCTTAAAATATGGAGATTTCTTTATCAGAAACCGTAGGGTAAGTTTGGGTACATCTTATGCACACGGGAACCACCCCCCCCCCCTAGCCCATAGACTATCTGAGAATTGGCCTGTTGTTCCGCCTCTTGCCAGCTACCTAATCTAATTTGTGATTAACATTTGAAAATCGATGGAAAATTAAGATATTTGCCCTCAGGACTGAGTTTGAGAATAAATTAAAGCAACTCGGGTTGGATAAATTATCGCACGCAAAGTGAACGAATTGAATACCCTCATGTAATATAAATATATAGTGCTTGACAATTCGTGATCGACTTCAACCGTATACTCCTCTGGGGCCAATTGGTCTATGTCCGCAGCCCAAACCAGTGCGTGTGGGCTTCCCAGTAGGGGCTGCGGTTTAAGTTGATTTTACCTTTACCTCTACCTTTAAAATGTAGGTATTTTTAAAGCTACGCTTTTTGTAATAAAATCTACAATCCGATGAGGGGTGTAGTGTGCTTGAAGAGTGTTACACAACTAGGGGCATGTAATAATGACTAGTAGAATTAGCTGTTTTATTCTTTTCGCCACATTAGTGTCACGATATCTATGAATGGGAATGGATCCAACGAAGAGGAAGAAAATTGATACCTAAGTAGTGAAACGAGCCATACCGGTGTCGCCTACAGGAAGTGGGACTCATCTCGTTCGAGCAAAAATGACTCAGTGTGTGAAGTACTTGAAAGGCTTCAAGGACGTGCCAACAACGTGACTTTTGACAGAGGCATTAGTGATCGCTTGCCAAACAACGGCCAAATGCTTAAACTCAAACACCGAGAACTAAACTCAACCAGCAGTTTCCCTGTACTGCACAGTCAGCATTTCGAATATACTCCCTTCTCCAGTTGTTACTGCAAAGACAGTCGATGCGTTTAAATATCGGTTTGACAAACTTTCGGAGCAACACCCTCCACAGCTACGAACTCCTCCTTTTCCAAGAATCACTAACTTTTGACCGACAAAGTTTCAGAGGCCACTCTAATTTATCATCTTCCGTACTCTAACTAACTTAACATCTCCGAACTTCGCGGATATGCAGCAATTAATCTTGCTTGCACGATCATACTTTATCTGAGTTTAGTCTCTTCTTTCCTTTATCATATAGCTAAATAATTCTGATACAATAGCAATATTTCATCTAGAGCCAGAGCGTAAGTCCCCAGCTGCTCTCTGGAAATGGGCCTGTTGGTCCGTCTACTGCCAGCTATCTAATCTACGTTGGTAATACCTTACGAAACGATCAATTCTCATTAGTAAGAACACGAAGCATAACGGAAGACAAAGAGACAGGTATTACCCTTCCAAAGTTTTACCTCTATGTTCGTTGAAATATGTTTTCTAAGCTAGCCTAAACAAGTACGAAAATTGCTATACAGCAGTGAATACACGGCAGTGTTCTGCATATGTGTGTAAATTGCAGAAATACTGTCAACAATGCGCTAGTGTGTTCAAGTTCAAAGAATAGATTTGATTTGTGCCAGGGCTTTCTTCATGCACGTAGTGGACGTGTTCATTTCTTTACCTCCTTCCATAACCAATATTTTACTAAAGCGTTGCATTTTGTACCATTATTGAAATAGGATTTTTGTTACTTGTTTAGGCTAATATTTGCCCTGCTCTGCATTGCTTAACATTTATGGTACGTGTCTAATAGTTTTTAGATTAGATAGGCGGCAGTAGACGAACCAACAGGCCCATTCTCAAAGAGACACCGAAACTTGCGCCCCGACTTAAGAGCTATTGCCATTAAGTGAGTAGGATACAAACGACTGGAGGAAAGTGAAGAAGAAAAAAAAAAAGAGGAGGGAGAAGAGTCTAAGCAAAAGCGACGATCACGAATGCACGAAATTATGATCAATAGCCGCTGATATGCGGCTAGGAGAATGCAGGATTAAATAGGTACGTATCACGGGTGATAAGCCGTGCAATATGACTCTGCAGCATTAATTGTGACTTTTATTAGTTTGAAGCGGTATATGTTGGTAGCAGCTTCTTCATGATTCTGAATAGCGTTAAAGATAGCAGCTGCTTCATTTATTTGAACAGGTAAATAGCTACGCTGTCTTGAATTTAAATTGCGTCAAAGGAAGCAGCTTCGTTCTATATTAAATTGAATAGCGTTAAAGGTTCCAGGTGCTTCAGTAATTCTAATAGCGTTAGACTTAACAGTTTCTTCATTCATACGCAAAACAGCCAGGGTAAAATGTGTTGACGTCTCTGAACAGCATTTCAATTGATCATACAAGTGTCCATGACCCTGAAAGGTATTATAACAATTCATGGTCGATGTCTCTGTTCTCCTGAACTGCACATTAATGATGGATGTTGAATGTTCTTGTGCCTCTACACTGTCAAAACTCCGTTACTTTAGCGGAAGAAAAAGCTCCGTAACTGTTACTTGGAAAGCCCAGTATTTTGGTTTACTGGAGAAATCCCATATTTTGCCTTTCGTCAGCGACTAGACCTACTCTTACTTCGCGTTGTAGTAGATGGCGGTTCCCTATGAGCTGAAATTTCATTCGATATACTAAGTAGGATCTCATTTACAATTTCATAAGCTTCTTTTGAAAAAGAATATAGTATAAGTTGACCTTAGGTTTCAGGTAATACATCATTAAACTGCATTATAAGGGATAGAACTGGTAAACGGGATGCAAATTAAGAATCATGGTGGCAGTAATGCTGTTTAATACTTATTTAACCGAACAATAACATTTCCCTGACAGAGTTTGTTCCAGAACCCAGCTTTTGAAGCCGAAAAAATTGTGAACCATGTATACATTACCCTCAGACTACAACACTCAGTAGCAATATGACTGTTGAACGTACATGTATAAATTTGTGTCAGTTATTTACAAATAACGTAAAGTATCAATTACTAGAGCACTCTGAAAAGCACATACCTCCCCAAGCAAGGCACAGAAACGAAACATTAAATTTGGTTTTAAAATTAGATTTTTTCCTTTTTTTTAACAGTAATAACTACTTCTATAATTTTCTCGAAGATCCGTTCATAACTTTTTTAAGCTATACTGCTAATAAAAATTCAGACAAACTTTAGTTAAACACACAAATGGATCAAACACTCATCGCCACAATACAATCATTTATGCCTTTCAACATGACTAACAAATCATGTGAATTTCTTAAAGATCTGTTTAAAACTTGTTGAATCAGTTCGCTAACAAACATAAAATCAAACGAAAGAACAGATCGTCGCAAAAACTTGGTCATTTACTCTTCGTAATATACCAAACAACCCATGCAAATTTCATGAAAATCCTTTTATAACTTTCCGAGTTATGGTGCAAAGAAATAATAGGCAGACAAACAACCAAACAAACAGATGGACAGATTTTCACCAAAAGTTAATCATCTGTATCTTCTAACATACCTAACAATCCGTGCAAATTTCTTAAAAATCCGCCCAAAGCTTTTCGAGTAATCTTGGTGACAGACAGAGACAGACAATACGACAGGCAGCCAAGACGACAGGCAGGTAGGCAGACAAGACAGCAGACAGGCAGACAAGACAGCAAGCAGGCAGACAAGACCGCAGGCAGACAAGACGGCGAGCAGGCAGACAAGGCGGCAAGCAGACAAGATGACAGGCAGGCAGACAAGACGACAGGCAGGTAGAGAAGACGACAGACAGGCAGGCAGGCAGGCAGACAAGACGACAGGCAGGCAGTCAGGCAGGCAGACAAGACGACAGGCAGGCAGTCAGGCAGGCAGACAAGACGACAGGCAGACAAGAGGGCAGGCAGACAGACCAAGTCGACGTCAAACGTAACCTTCTTGGTGGAGAAATATATAGCTTGAACTCATCAGCAGGCAACAACATTTGCTTTTATATAGACACCTCTCTCATATGCACCTGACAGCGCAGTGGTAGAGATGTTAACTTCGGATCAGCTATGACGAGGCTTCGATTTTCTGAGCATTTTTATTTCCTGCGTTTTCCCGTAAAGTTTCAGAATTTTTTATAGTGTAACCGGCATTTAATTGGATTTCCCATTTTTTTTTAGCTCCTGAGATGCATCTTCATGACCAACGTTTCAAGTTTTTGAGCAGCAGAGCGTCGTCTTCATTGAATATTTGAAACTTACGTTTTCTAGACAGCATCTTCATAAAGTCTAAAGGCAATTTTTGTTGATGCTTCACGTTCTTCTGTTCCAATATGATAATTTCATGGATAATTCATATTTCTTTTCTGCTATTATAGCTGACCTTTTGATTGAGAACTCGTGTTTTTAGCCCATGGGTGATATTCTTTATTCGTAATTCACGTATCTCCGCTCCCAAGTGACATTTTGATTGATGACTTGATTAAGTTATTATTATTATTTGCTTCTAGGTCACATGTTTGACTGATATTTCAGAATTCCTGCTTCTAAGAAACATACTGAATGATGACTTATGATTTTCAACTCTAATAGTGACGTTTTGATTGACGTTTACAGTAAGGTTGAACATATACACGGCATCTTACTTATTCCTTGAAGTTCTATTGTCATATATAGCCAACGATACTTGAGATATGTTTAAAATTTTTAATCAACATCAAGACATAAATGTTTATGTAGAAGAAAGTCACCACATTTTACACTACCTGCTTGAAGTTGGTAATGCCAGTGATAAGCACTGAAAAGAAATTCATATAAAAAGCAGTTATCAACTTGAATGCTTTGTCCGGCTATGTATTGTCCATATTTTTAGTATTATCATTCTCAACAAGTTTCCTTCACTTCTGAGTAATGAATTCCGCCCTGATGCTTGGAATCCTAATGATTATTGATGACAAGTGTACCCTCACTCTTTCATGTCACAAGGAAAACTTCTAATCACTGTTCCTCAATTTATGCACTGACAATACAGGATCTTGAAAGTCGCGTTTACATTGTGCGATCCTAAATCGAGTACGCACAGCTAACAATCTCGACTGTCATCTACCATAGTCAAGTATATTTTTACGATAGTGCTAAGCAAAATGATGGTGAAATCGTTACATTCAGATTTTATATACTGATATGAACCCAGTACTTCATCTAAACGTATTACTATACTCGTCATCGAGCCAATGCCGAAGATCCTACTTCCACACGTATCGCATTTGATGCAAGTCACGTCTGAAGAAGACTCAAGCAGTGACAGCAGTTAACCTAACGTTAGCAGTATTATTAATATAAATGAGATTATAAAAGCTTTATTCTATTTTTAGGAGCAATAGTATACGTTGAATTCCATGATGTTGTGAAAAATGCAGCCATTGTACACGACGAGTACACTAGGAGACGTCGCCGAAGGGACTGCGTGAATATTAATAACAATAAAAAATACAGACAGGTAACCAAGCAACAACATTTGCTCCAGTACAGCTGCCGCACCAACAGAGGCGTTACGTCATAGGTAGAAGAGACGACATGAGGGTTCCGCTAACGCTGGCTGCAGCGTGCGACGCAATGCAAGTATAGCTCGCCATCATGTATTTGCCAGACACCGACTTCCAAGTAAATAGCACAACATGTCCTGTTCTTGTGGTAAGTAGCGCGACATCACTGATTTTGTGTCTAACGAGCTAATGGTTGATTGTTTCTCTTACTGAAGTGACATGGTCTGTGGCATCGCTGATCATGTGTTCCATTGCTACCGACCCCACAAATTAATAGCTAAATGTGTGATGCTGTAATGACATGGGGCGTGACATCGTTGGGATTAAACACTCACATTTATCATTTTCGATCCCCATTCGATCCTCGCAAGCGTAGGAGAGGTTCTGTTAATTTTTCAGTGTCACTGTCTAGAGGAGATCCTAATCAAAAGGTGATATAAAGATCAATGTTATTTAGGTATGTACCTTTAAAGGGTGTTCCAAAAAAATGTGTACCTCACTTTAAAATACCAATATAACGGAAACTATTAAACCGATTTCAACATACTTGGTCTCCTCGGATACAGAAATTAGTTTTAAAAAAACAACTTTTATGTTTATTTTCGATTAAAAAATATCAGCATTCTGAAAAGAACAATGCGCCAAGAAGTGCAAAAGTGCTTCTTCCGGTGTCCGAAAATGTCGCTATAATGTTACGAAGTAATTTGAATTTTATTAGAGAATTCTGATACGTTTGGATAATATTATTTACAGTAAAGACAATTTCTAAATAAAACTTTTATTTCCTCTGCAAAGGAGGTTATGTTTTCGTTGGGTTTGTCTGTTCGTCTACCACCAAGATAACTCAATAAGTTTAAGACGGATTTTGACGAAATTTACAGGGATTGTTATGTATGTTAGGAGGAACAGATGATTAACTTTTGGTGAAGATCCGTCCATCCGTTTGTTTGCTTGCTAGGCTGCATCATTTTTCTCAAAGCCAGAACTCAAAAAGTTATGGACGGATTTTTATGAAATTCACAAGAGTTGTTAGGTATATAACTAAGAGTGAATCACCAAAGTTTGTTAATCATTCGTTTGTTCGTTCGTTTGTAACTGTTTTTAATTTTATGCTTGTTAGCACAATAACTCAAAAAAAGATCAATGGATCTTTATGAAATTTATAGGGGTTGTTTGTAATGTTGAAAGAGATAAATGATAAAATTTTGGTGCAGATCGGTTAGTTCGTGTGTATGTTGGACTGATGTTTGTTATACCGTTTGTTAGCAGCATTACTTAAAAGTTACGAACGGATCTTCAAAAAAATTGCACAAGCTGTTATTACTATGAAAAGGCATAAATGATTAGATTTTGGAGTTTATACAAAGAAAATGATGGTTTCAGAGCCAATTTGAATTTTTTGCTATCGTTGCCTCGCTTGGCGGAGGCATGCGCTCTCAAAGTGCTCTTCTTATTTATTAAATGAAAAGACACTGAAACCATAGTACTTCACTTGACGTCTATTATCTTGCAAACACTTGAGTAATTGTGACCACATTTTTCTCACTGCTCTCTTTACCATTGATCTGTCATTTTTAGGAACTCAAGATCTTCTGATTTCTCTAATTGAGAATTTTTTCGATAGGGTAATGTTAAAAATAAAGGTTTTGTTAATCGACGAAGTAGCCTAGCAGATCTGAGGGAGAGAATTGAACACGAGTTTGCAATAAAGAATATCGATTATAAGTAGAGTAATGAAAAAATGGTCACGATTACGCAAGTGTTTGCAAGGTAATGGATCTCAAGTGAAGTAGTTTTACTGTCTTTTCATCTAATAAATATTGAAAGTTTTATTGGGAAAATGTTTTTACCTCACATAATATCCAATCAAATCAAAATTCTCTAAGAAATTTAAAATACTTAGTAACTAATATTTTACTGGCCTTATCGGATTCCGGAGGAAGCCCATTTGCACTTCTTAACGCATTGTTGTTTTCTGAATGCAGATATTTTTCAATAAAAAAAAAAGTTACAATGGTTTGCTAGAAAACAAATTTCTGCATTCGAAGAAACCAAGTTCGTTAAAATCGGTTGAATAGTTTCTATTTCAGCAGTATTTAAAAGGGAGGTGTACATTTTCTTGGATCACCCTTTATATATATTTTGTCAATATCAACGTTTGTCTACCATTTGTGCCCCATTCCATATGGGGATGGAACAGGTAGACATTCGATACTGACATAAGCAAAAGAATATATGTTGACAAAATGAGCCCTCCGTGAGGCCAGACCATGCAAAGCTAGTAGCCATTAATATCAAAGTGCATATTAGCATAGTTTAATTGATACTTGCATCGAAGGCAGCTGACACATACTTGCAAGGTGGAAAATTCGTGAAGTACTTACTGGAGTTTTGGCTTCTGGTGATCAGGTTCCTCATCTCTTCTACAATACAACAACAGCAGACATGTGTTTGTTTAGTTGCTTATCTTTCTGTTTTCTAGCAGGCTTGGGGCCATCCTGTCACGCTTCGTTCAAAACCGATAGACAGAAAGTAGACCAGGTTACAAATGATGGCAAACGGTCCTCTCACATTATGTATTTGACTGCACTTCTTACTTTGCGAACGCTAAAACGCAATCGATGAAGAAGTGTACAGCTTCACTTATCATCCAGATGAATGTTAATTTGTACTCTCTTCTGAGTCTTCTCGCATCCAAACTTCTGCTGCTCGGAGTTCCCGCTCAGGTTTAAATTGAATATTGATCAACGGAGCGAAGGGTTAGCTATTCTGCAGAGTAACGCAGGGGGGGCAAAGAAACAAACATTCATTTTCCAATTTGTTTTCTTCTTTTAATTAACGAAGCAGCTTTTCGCTTTAGCAAAAACTTCAAGTATCTAGGATACCAATCGGAGTGATGCATGACCCTGGATTAAAAAAAAAAAAAAAACTTTTCAGAGTAGCACTACGGCAGAACTTTGGACTAGAATGTTACCCTCTTACGTTCCTTCAAATTGGCAATTACAGTGCATCGTTTTAAAATTAAATTAATAGCAAAATATTGATGAATGAAGGAGTATCGTCACAACGTCTTCGCCATCATTTGTACAGGCTAAGTACATTAGTCTCTGTACGATATTGCTATCTCTTCTGTTAGATGAGGTGTTTTACTGTCGAGGACTTGGACAAAGTTCACTTCTTTTAGGACTTCTCTAGGACTTCCTTAATCCATCCGTGCGCGCGAGTTCTATTTCGTGAGTTACCTATCTTAAATACTTCTTGCATATATATATTAGTTTCTTTTGGCTTCGACATGATTCGGCAGCAGCTTGGCGTGTCATGGCTAAGCGTGAGAGAAAAGCTACGCAATTTTGTATGTATAGGCGGTCGAGTAAAATAAACCCAGTTTCTTTCCACTGAATTACAGAAACTTGTCGGAAACAAAAATTGATCTATGTGTTTCTTACGGTCGGTACCAGGGGCTGATCCAAATACGAACTATGTATATCGCGAAATGGAATGTTTAACGATTTAAAGCAAAACTAGGCTGTAACTACAGTGGATCTAAACATAGATTTCTTATTGGACACTCATAACTTACAGAACGAATAATGACAAGGTAACAATGCAAATTATTGGCAATGATTTAAGTCCCCGGGCCTATTAGTATAGATTAGATAGGCGGCAGTAGACGAACCAGTAGGCCCATTCCCAAAGATACACCGAAACTTACACCCCGGCCATCTATGAGTATTGCCATTATGTCAGCAGAATATAGAGGACCGACGAAAAGAAAAAAAAAGGTGGAAGAATCCCTACCGAAGAGACGATCATGAATGCAAGCAAGCACGATCAAGAGCCGCTGATATGCGGAGCGGGAGAAAAAAGAAGACGGATAAAGGTGGCCTCAGAAGCTTTGGCCGCTAAGAGTTTGCGACTCCTGGAGGATGAGTTCTTAGCTGTGGAGGATGGCTTTACCAATCTATGTCAAAACGATTTTTAAACGCGTTGACTGACTCCGCACTAGCAACATCGGATGGGAGTCTATTCCAAATGCTGACTGTGAAATACGGAAAGGTCGTTCTTCGAGCTTTATGCTTGAGTTTTTGACCTTTATTTCGCAAGCGATCATTGAGGTCTCTTTCAAAGAGTCCCGTGGTAGGTACGTCGTTGAAGCCATTCAAATACTTGAATGTTTCTATTAGTTGCCTCCTGAGTCATCTTTGCTCGAGAGAGTTCAAAACCAGTTCCTTTAGGCGAATTTCATACGGCTTGTTTCGCACCTAAAATATCAATTTTGTTGCTCTGCGTTGGATTCATTCCATGTTATCGATATCTTTGCACAGATGTGGCGACCAGAACCGAACAGCAAACTCTAAGTGTGGCCGCACTAATACCTTGTACAGGGGAACGATGATGTCCTTGGACTTGTATTCAAAATTTCTTGTAATGAATCAGAATACTCTGCTTGCCATTTTCACGCTCTTGTCAACATGCTGACTGTGTAGTAGTTTGTATGTAATAGTGACTCCCAAGTCACGTAGTTGGGTGACAGCAGCCATTACCGTCCCGTTCATTTTCAATGGGGTTGATGGGTTCACCAGCCCTATTTGCATTACTGAGTTACTGAGCATGTGTTGACATTAAAGTTCGTCACGTTGTGCTCCATTCCATGAAGTGGTCAAGGTCTTGTTGGAGCTCGGCTCTTTTTGTGTCAAGATGACATAGTTTTGTATCATCCGCAAATTTAGTAAAAAATGGTCGTGCTCAGATTCCTGAATCAATTTTTTTCCTTGAGGGGGGGGGGGCTTCAAAGGAACATTCATTAATCTGCGGCTTAAATTCAATCTTTACAGAATACGTGACAGACGAGGTGATACTCACGCCATAACAATAGTAGATGTTGGACTAAAATAAAAGAAACACTCTTTTCGCCTGGTTGAACACACTGTGTACAAATGAGAGCGAGATGTTTCGGCAAAGGTTCGTCAACTTTGTTCTTATATCTGTGGGTTTTCTTTTATTAGTAACAAGAAATTTGAGCTATAAGATGTATGGAATGTGTGTTAATCTATTAGGTTGGAAAGACCAGCCAGCACCCAATTCGAGTCCTACACGATGTGTTCAAATGGGTGTCAAGAGGCAAATTATTTTTCATATATTTTTTTATGCGTTCTGAATCCAGCTATTACTCGCGAAAAAGTGAGAGAGATGATAATGTTTTCGCTGAAGATTTAAGTACGTAGATACACATTTGTATAATTGTCTGTCCACCCAAAAAGTGGTAGAATAAGTTGAGCGATGTTCATAATATTTTGCAGAGACCATGGTTGGTTCACCTGGATGTGAGCCATGCGAAAAATGTAGAATTACCTGGCCATAAAAAATGACGGCGGCGATGAATTTTCTTTTCCGTCCGCCCAGAATGAGGCAGAAAGAGTTGAGTGAAAATCACGATATTTTTTTCAGGTAGTCAGATTGGTTGACTGAGATGTGAAAAATGCTAAAACTCTTGACCCAGAGCATGTTGGCCATAAAAAATGACGATGTTGAATTTACCCCCCTAACCACGGCAATGGTCTTGCGCCACGAAGCGTTATGGTATTTATTTTGACGTTGCGTTCGTAATAGGCCACACAGTCCTTTCTTCCTTCGGAAGCATTCAGAGAAAAAAATATTCGCTTTGAGAGGACAGTCAATCAAACATGAACTGCATTTGCGTATCCCTGATACACAATGATATTATTTTAGCAGAATTTTTTCTCTCCTCTCAACTGACGTGTGTCTTACAAATGAACGAAGGACGCGAATTCGTTAGTACTTTTGCAAAAAAGTTAGCGCCAACTATGACGTCACAGTCCTCGCATGTTTATCATGTAATAAATTAGCGATGCACTCTGAAAGATTAAACTTCCGCCAAAGCAAGGCAATGTTACCGTTAACTTCAAATGGATCCTGAATCCAGGCTTTCCTGTTTATCACCACCAATATTAGTTCATGTGAACCTTTTGACATTAATACGAGATACTGCAAGTTCCCTTAGGATCCGTCCGTAACTTTCTGAGTCAGGTTCTGAGCCACAACTTGACAAAGATACAGTCAAGCACACAAATGAACTAACTGACCATTTTATTTTCATGCCTTGTGACATTGCTAACAATTCCCAAAAATTTATGAAGATCCCGCTGTAACTTTTTTAGTTATGTACTGACGAACATCAAAAATAGAGAGAAAGAGACAAATGGACAAACGGATCATCACAAAAATCTCGTCAGTTACTCTTCGTAACATTCCCAACAATTTCTGCAAAGTTGATGATGATCCGTTCATATACTGTATAAGTGTTTGAGTTATGTTACGAAAAAAATAGGCAGCTAAGCAAACAAATGGTTTGACGGATCTTCATCAAATGTTAATCATCTGTTAATCCTAACATACCTCACGTTCCCTATAATTTCCTCAAGATCATTCCATAACTTTTTGAGTTATCTTGGTGACAGAAAGGCAAACAAACAAATAAAAAATAGACAAACACGGACAAAGACATAACCCTCTTGATGGAGGTGATTAAGAGACAGGATATAGTATTATGTAGTGAGCTCTTGTTGTGCATAATTTCGTAGAGTGCTCGTGGTAAATAAAAACCAAACAAACAAACAAACAAACAAACCCGAGGGTTTTCTAAGAAATACCTGAAGATTAGACCATCCTGGGACCTTTTCTGTTTTTCTTTGACCGGGTTCACACTAGGATCAAATGCACGAGTTTCCTCAGCCACTCATCCGCATGCTTTACTGAGCCATTCCATAACCATGATTGTGTCCACCAAGAAGGTACGAATATGTCAGCCATCAATTCAGTTGACGCAGCATGTGTCACTGTATAGTAGAGTGTCGCATAACTTGTCAGATTTGGTATGAATTAGAGCACAGAAAGCTTTGAGTAATTAATAATTGTGCTAACAGCTACCAACTAAGAAAACTCGTTCGTTTGATTATCGTACGAACCCGTCTAAACTTATAGATAACATGCAGCACATTTCATTCATTTCGCAACTTTGCGCAATCAAAATAATATTCTCACTCTGTGAACATTTCACGGCAACAAGGCTGGTAATTCATTGAGACAAGAGCTAATGATGACGCCAGATGGTTCTCGTGCAGAATATGACTAGAGCTTTCGATTCGCCATATTAGATTCAATTTCTGGTGTTTTTTTTTTTCGTGGGCCGCTTGGGCTAAAGCTAGCTGAAAATTCAAGCCCGCTTTCGGACGTTTCAAGGTAATCAGCAATTGGCAAATTGATCTCTCAAAATTGTGTTTTGAGAAGATAAAGTTATCGGATGAGATTATCTTTCAAAAGTGATCGAATCGAAGACT
This sequence comes from Parhyale hawaiensis, assembly GCA_001587735.2. Taxonomy (NCBI): domain Eukaryota; kingdom Metazoa; phylum Arthropoda; class Malacostraca; order Amphipoda; family Hyalidae; genus Parhyale; species Parhyale hawaiensis. The sequence continues at coordinate 5,219,583 of LQNS02000211.1, read as the reverse complement.
CTTGTACAACAAGAAGCGCGCTGATTCCAAACAAGCTCTCCTTCCCGTGCACCGACAAGGAGCGCCTGTCTCGGCGTGCTGGATCTGGGACTGCACTTCTCAGTGTACCTATCGTATTTATAATCAAGCAGGCCTAAGATTCGTCACACTGCAGCAGGGTTGATTTTGAGCAACTGTAAGGTAGCGGCAAAATTTCAAGTAGGTTCATCTGCGGACTGGAGAGACATTGCAACACGGCTCTTTATCTGAGGATATCAAACAATGGTGCATTTCCAGCGTCGCAGGAAACGAAGGTAAAACTGGACCAGGAAACTCGTGACACTCTCAAGGCCCCGATCAGTCAGAACACCTGCATTAGTGAATCGTGAGTTTTAATTAACTAGAGGTTTTGTTCATAAATATAGAGACCTTGTATGCTTACAGTAGATATAGTTGGATTTATTCGTATTGATGTTCGCATGTTTCGATGTCAGCACTAGAAACTGATGAAAAGTTCCTTGATATTGGTAATGGAAAACTACCGAAGACCTCGCTTGCTTTCTTAAAAACAAGTTAGCTTAGATAGCTGGCATAGATAGGCCCATTCCCCGTGAGCAGCCGGAAATCATACTCTGGACCTTTATGCGCTATTTCCACTATGTCAGAATAATTTATTAGATGGTCATGGAAATCACAGAAGAAGAAAGTGCTCATTGTATAAATAATACTGCTAATGTTGGGAGAAGTTTCCTTAATAGCCATTACCCTAATTCATAGGTGTGTTCTCGCATATAGCTGTGCTGCCATTCCAGTAGAGGTAACAGTTCTACGCCTTGAAGTCAGTTTGAGCAAAGCGAAAGCAAGTGCTGGATTGGTGACGGCATCGTATGTGTGTGTGTCTATACCGTGTATACTGGGAGCAATGTCTGTTCGGGGCTGAAGTCTCAGAACATGTAAGAGTTTTGGTGCGTGACATCGTGTTATGCTGTGAGTTTCCTCGAGGACTATAGTTTTCGTGCCCTATTAGCAAGGAACTTTTCAGCCGTTCAAATTACGCCAGTTATTAATAAGTCCAGGACATGTCAAGGAGCCAGATCCTTTAAATTTAACTAACAAAATCTGGAGCTGCCGCGGCGCCGCTCAGCAGCTAAACTACAGTTTTAGCTTCTGCGGCGACTCTGAGTTTTGATAGAGTTAGTGATCAAACTATATATATAGTGACTCTTATCACTGCCTACAGTACAGGTTGTCATCGTAGTACAGAAGGTCTTTTGCTTCTTAGCCGTTTGTGTTTGATCCGATGGCAGCTTCTACAACTTGTGAAGCATTTCACTGCAGACGCTGACCGCGCTGTGTTTTTTGCTCATTAAGTCCATTTTTCAAGCTAACTTCTTTCAAGACGATAAAAAATTACAAAGAAGCCTGCGAGTGTTTGGCGCGCCAAAAACCAGCTTAGTACTGCAGCATTAGCTAACTGAGTATTGCCGGGTTAACTAGCTGAGTACTAGAGCGTTAACCAACTGAGTATTAATTGCAGTGTTAACAGAGTATTACAAAGTCAACCAGCCGCGTATTTCAGCATTGTATTTCTTTCTACAGCAGCGCTTCCGTCTAATGACATTATTGGGTTTTAAATACCTTTGACGACGGTAGAGTTGTTGATGACTGTGCATGTGTTCACCTTTTCTCCCGGTGTATCATGTAAGCAGCTCTTCAAATAAAAGATACTTTTTGTGGGAAAGGCAAGCTTAAATCATGAATAATTGAGAGGTCAAATGAACCAGAACTAGATGTTCGTAACGTTCAGTACAACATGAGAAGTAGAGGTTCCAGATGTGTAGCATCAGCGTAGCGTTCATACTCGTTGCTCCACAGACGGTTTCCTGCGTGCAGTTTTTTACGTGGTCGTTTCGAAAACTGCCGCACATGCCGCCACCTGTCGTGTTTTACACGCACAGCGAACAACGATACTGCATTGTGTGTTTAGGTAAACGTGTGAACTAATTGCTGCATTGGTGTGTTCTTACTAAAGGTTTTTATAACCCGTTGTAGCAAAGCTTTCGAGGTGAGGTATGGGAGACAATGTGACGCTCTGTAGTGTGTGTCCGACCCTCGCGTGCAGTGTCTGTTCAGGGATCAGTACCCCTAGAATCGTGGCTTAGAGGTAGTACTATGCTGCCGGCTGTGGGTTTCTGTAAGAAAAAAATGTTATTGTTAATTTTTAAGATGAGGTTCCTTTATACTGTGGGCAACTGGTTGGGTAGCATTTAACGGATCGCGTTGAAACTTCAGTTTCCTTTTGAACAGCTTTATTGGAAGGCTAATACGTGAAGTGCAGTAACGCCTTAGATTATACCTAAAGAATTATTTCACTTCTCGTGTTAGCACTCCAATTTGGAATGTGGCCGAATGGTCCTGTTGAGCAGTGAAGCTTTAAAAGGTTAAGGGATCGTTCTATTGGCTCGCCAAAATCATTCTCAGTCAATCCCACCCGTCTGAAACCTCAGATATGAGGGTTGGTTTCCCCACTCTGAGTCGTTTTGCAGATGTTAAAAGCAACCCAAAGACGCTGGAGTTAGCTGGAAACTCCATTTCATAGAGCGTGATTGAGTTTTTAGCCCTCTCATGGGTAAATGATTCAAAGTTCCCCGCCTAAAATATGATTCGACGGAGCGACACCAAGACACCAGCGGATGGTTTCTGACAAGTGGGGCTGGCTTAGATCGACTGAGACGAGCAATTCGAACAAACCCTTAGTATTACTGACGAGCTAGAGCCACCACGCGCATTATGTCGGAAGAAAAAAGAAACGGTCCGTTAACAGATGTCGAAACTTACCGCAATTTGCAGCCACTTTCTACGAGCCGTAGTTACTTGTACAGTAATGGTATCAAACGGCACTGCTCATAGAGGGCCGGAGCATTAGTCCTGGCTGCTTTCTGGAAACGGGCCTGCTGGACGGTCTGCTGATCACGATTTAATAATTTAGTTGTAGTCGTAATAGTAGTGGGCTGGGCAGCGACTGTCAGCAACACCTAGAGATGAGACGCTCACGTGAACTAACTGCAAGGGTTTTAATTAAAGACACAGACACAAACACCTACACACATCTCGCAGTGCTTCTATTTACTCTCAGTCTGTAGCAAGACAAAATTACGCTCTAGTGAATCACTAACATGAGGCTGCTAAGCGGCTCCTGCACCTGCTGGTACTGGCAAGGTCAGAATATAGCGAAGGAAGGAAATATACCACGCGGTGTACAGACTGTTGCTTTATCGTATGAGCGTGTAACGGACACGTGCTTTGTGCTGACGAATGAGCCTAGGTAACGGACCAGCTAACTGCGTCATTTACGGCACTGTATAAGTGTTTGTGTACTACAGTATGGATACATTTGTGTCTACAGTGCCACGAGGGTTGCTTTTAAAATTGTTTTGAAATTCTAGCGAGGCCGCGCTGCGGTCGACATCTGAGGGTATTCGCTGTTTACTTACATCTGTTGGCAAGCCATATGCTTCATTACGGAAACTTTCGATCGTGTTCACGTTTGTTTTTGCTTACTCAATATGGTTTTAATGATTGAAAATCCTGCCGTCTGTGGAGGGCGATTGGTGATTCGTTTTTTTTTTAATACTGAAGACGTGGAAGCGGCAAAATTTATCGTCAGATTAGTGGAGTTTATAAATAAGACATTATGGTATGGAGATTGGTTAGAGCATTTAAAGAAGGCTGCACGAATATTTATGATGAGGGGAACAAGTGGCAGACTTCTATGAAGAGGGAATTTGTTACGATATGATCAGGGTATGATAAAATTAAACGTATCAATTAGATATTTTTTTCCATATGACATAAAAGAGGAATTTTACGCGTGTAACATATTTTCATATGACATAAAAGGGATAATTTATCCAAATGCGATGTATTTAATTAGTATGTTTAGTAATATGATTGTTGAATAAGCGCTACACAGTACGGCATATTACAATTTTTTTTTTGGGGGGGGGGGGCAGAGAAAGCAGCACCGAGGTAGATCATGGGCAGTAATTAATATTGCGATTGATCTGTAGGTAGGGCCGAAGCCAATCTAATGTTTTTATGACATCACAGCGGTGTAGATGCGAGACCATGCTGTTCCCAGGCAAAGGCTCATAAACTACAGAGCTGCCATAAAACGATTAGGCAATGGCTGAGCATTAAGTATATACATTTCAAAACACTTAAAATGCTTAGTCGCAGTCAACTCAAATGTTGCTGTACCGTAAGCCCCAGGACGATGTAAGGGAAAGATGTTGAGCAACATCAAAAGTTTACATTTTATGAGAATAGCACTTCTACGGGCATTCGTCGACGTTAAGAAAGACCGAGGGCCGAGAGAGCAGGCAGGGGAACCGCAAGCCTTCAACGGGATATATGGGAAGAAATTAGCGTAGAGCGTCATGATTGGCAATGAAAAACAGGCTGACAACGAGTAAACTAGGGACGCGTTGACCATATACAGTAGGTGTGCAGAAAACTACGTGGTTGAGGACTACGTAGGCTCACATGGGCGGATTTAACGAGCAAGGGACGGACTTCGGGTAAATTTTCAGAGGGGAGCGCCTACGTAACACTGTAGGGAGGAGAGCTTTTTGGAGGGTTGAGTCAGTTTTCGAGAAGATGTAGCGGCGTTAGCGTTGTGACTTATAACTCCGCGAGTGTTAGGCATCTTTTGCAAACAGCGTTGTCATACATACATTTAACTAGACCACCCCATACACTACGTGTACCTTTTGTTGTGTAATTGATGACCCAATCTATACTTATAATCAGGTTACCCGTTTCTTGGCTCCAGCTTGAGCAGATTATGGGTACAGGTGGGGGCAAGTTGCATAGTGGGGCAAGTTGCATATGTGCCCAAAGCTATCTACTTATAAATGGAAACGTAGCCATTCTATGGAAAAGATCTGCAGTACTGAAGGAAAACAGAATTGAAGATATTTTATTTTTCTCCTGCTGACGGCCGGAGCAATTCATGTGGAAACAACTTGGGCAAAGAACATCCTAGTCTTGAAGAAGCTCTTCTGAACATGATAAAAGAGGGAAAGTGTTATGCCCAGTCTTAATAATAGTTGTGATCATAGTAGAATATAGTGGTGTATGAGAGATTAAGGTCGATTATGGATGTTGAAACGATATGGTAGATATGTCGACCAAAACATAACGTTGCTTTTAGTATACTTAGGTCGATATTGGTCTAGGCACTATTGGTTGTTCAAGGTTTGTCAGGAAACGAAGGTCGATGGTATATAGTACATTGATGTTCGAAGACTCTATATGGTAGAGCATATATGCTAGAGCATAACCATGGTAGGTTATCAACGGATTTTCGTACGTACGATCATGAGTGGAGTTCCTCCCATTATTTACGAAAGAATATGTATGGATTGCCATGGATTATAATGTGGCTATAATTAAAAACGTAATCGACCAAAATAATATTATATGACTATAAGTTTGAATACAAAACATCTAAAAATTCGTATTATAGTGCAAAAATTGAGCACATTTTCAGTTTTTTCTTTCCTGTCGATGAACTGTAAAAAATTGCAGAGTATGTATGGACGCGAATCGCCTAGCGCTATTTTCATCTATTGTTTCCAATTTTACAAGTGCTTTACCCCTTTAGCGTAGTTACCCATTATTATTGTAATTAATTATTAGTTGTATCCCTTGTTAAACAGTATTGCCATCTTTGATCAAGTATTACCATTTATTTTTATGTTCATTCAGTTTATATCTGTAAAGTTTCATCAATATATTATTCCCATTAGCTATATGTAAAACAATGTCAACTTTCATGATAAAGTTAGCCTTACGTACCCTAATAACGGGTACGGCCTAAATTCATCTATCGACAATTGTGACTTCCTCTGAACTGTGTAGTATAGCTCTGTAATGGCTTAGAGTTGAAGAAGTTGTATACAAACGTGTGTTAACTGCACAGATGGTTCAAGCTCCTGCTCTATAGCATCGTCCTGAAGTTTAGAGCCTTTCACCATTCTGAGCTGCAGGCCTAACATGCACGTATAAATTACGTTTTTTTGATTAAGCAATTACTCATCGGCAAACAAAGCATGTATCCAATGCATAATATGTCAACAGTTGAATATGTTGATCTTGGTAGATTATAATTGTATCATTCGCTGAACAAGGTCGATTTTGCTCGTGAATGGTTTTCTTACGGTTCACTATGGTAAATCATGGTTGTGCAGCTAAAACCTTAATGATTGTTATTGGGTGTGTATGGTTGGGAATTATAGTTGGCAATATGGTCGAGAGTTGTGGCATATCTCTACCATGATGCACCCCATAATTGTTGAATATGGATATATTTCGATCATAAACAACCAGAAATCTCGACCATAATCATAGTTGTTCTACTACAATCACAACCATTATTTCCGACTGGGAAATACAATCAACGAATTTAGTTGATTACTTGCTTCTATATTAAGCTGTGTGCTGATTTGTTTGCGTATTTATATGTTCATTTTTTGTTGCAAGCAGCGCGTTGGCATATTGGTATCAACCGTACTTAAAAGAGTTAATATATTCGTATCTTAGATATGGTTCAGGCCAAAGGCTTCTATAGTGACAAGAGCAGCTGATCTATTCGACAGACTAGTATTTTTTAAAGCATTTTTCTATAGCACGGGGAAGATAATCGTAATACTTACATATTATGATATATACATATGTGTATATATTTGGCAGGAGCCACGAAAAAGTGTCCATGGCATTACTAAGTAGTGGCTACGCATATTGGTAGTGAGTAGTCTTCTGAAGTTTCAATTGATGTGGAGAAATGGCTAAAGGAACAGTGGTTTAGGAGTGAACATTTCAGGACCGAAGGAACAGTAATATCACCTAAATGCAAGATATCTTGGGTAACCAGGACCAGAACATTTGCTCTGCCTTATAAGAAATGCTAAGAAAGCGCCGAAACTCGATTGGTAAGATGCGCATGAAACAAGAAATATAGGCAACTAGTGGACCCGTGCGTGAAAAATTCACGCTTTAACCTATACGTGTGCCTAATGCCTCTAGGCCGGTGCGGAATCTCCTCTTCTCTTATTTACTTCTTAATTATCTTCTTTTCTTCATTGATCCTTTGTCGTGCTGTCATCCTTAAGTCCTCTATATAGACAGGCAGAAGTAACATCTTGAGTAAAACCCTCCAACAAACAGTAGCAAAGATACCGTTGATACTATCTTTTCACCTCAAATATCTATTTCATTTGAGGTGCTCAAATTTAGACCATATGAAGAGAACACTGCTTCGTCAGAGGAAAACAGTAAGCTAGAAGAAATAATCGTCTACTGCCCGTGAAAACTTATGTTTCGTCGGTTTCGTTGACAATTGCATCAAAGTGGGAAGAATAGCTCATGCAACGAAATCATCTGTGGGAAGAAACTACGAATCAAAAAGCATGAGAGTGCCAGCGGAAGCTTCAGATATCTTCAGTGCTACGATTTCAACTTCGGTAATGCAAGAAGTGCATTCCGACAAGGTCGCCCCATACTTTGCCGTAGATTCGATGTATGGAGAAGCTAATACTTGTACAAATCAGACTAAGTCTGCGATGTCTTCATTGTTGGAATTTCAACTGTCCCTGCTTAAGATACGTTTGCCATCTTCTGTAACCCGGCCTATTTTCTGCCTATCACTTTCAATTGAGCTTGAGAGGACAACCAGAGCCTCCAACCTGGGCTAAATTCCGCCTATCTATTTCGTTAAGAGTGTGACACCGAACATATAAATAAATATCTAAATATATAAATTTCAAATCAAGCAAATGTTTCGTCAACTTTCAACTTTAGTCCGCTGCGTTGACTCCAATTACTGCACGTTGCAGACACGCAGAAGTACCGATGGCGACAGTTTACAACCTGTCGTAGGTAAAGGCCGGCACATCAGCATGGCAGTCTTCGTAGTAAATACAAATCCCACAATTGGCGAAAACACACCACACAACAGCTGAAAGTTAACTTGAAGCGTTGGTAGGCCTCTGATGATGGTAGAAAGATCTTCAAGATGCAGCATCTATATAAAATATTTGCAGTTTTCCGCCGCCTGCTGCACATATTGAATTAACTTGCCATGGCTTCTGAAATATTATTTTCTGGAAATGGCACAAATGTAGTTAACTTTCAGCTGTTGTGTGGTGTGATTTCGCCAATTGTGGGATTTGTATTTACTACGAAGACTGCCATGCTGATGTTCCAGCCTATTACCTACGACAGGTTGTAAACTGTCGCCCCCGGTACATCTGCGTGTCTGCAACGTGCAGTAATTGGAGTCAACGCAGCGGAATATATATATTTATAAACACACGACGGTCATTCTTAGGATTAGATTTACAGCAATGCGCTATAGAACAATGAATTATTTAAAATAATCCTTGTTGTTATCGTTGACGGCCGAAATTACCAATTTCAATGTTGATCTGTGTATGGTGCCTCGATATTTATGTTGTCCATATACTGGTATCCAGTACAGTATATCTAACTTTCGTTAAGGAAGAATAGACGCGTGTGTCGACTCGAAGTGGCTCCGAATGACTGCATGTGCTTTTGATAATACGTACTAGTGCCCGTCCGGACACACATAGCCCGTTAGGACATGTACCATCACCTGGATAAACCAAATCGTAGAAGTAGATATACATGTATATATACACACACACACATATACCGGAAAGGGTTTAAAATCCATGTGGATTGATATCAGAGGTGTTCAACACTCCACAAGTATACACTCAGCCATCTGGGCATGCACCATCACCTGAGAATAGAGATGCTGAAATATAGGCAGCCAACAGACACACATTCTGTTCTCAATACAGCCATACTTCCGCCAACGTAACAGCGCGCAATAACTATAGTTGGGAAATCAGTGCCCATTTGACTCATTTATTTAATTAAAACAATTGTACCTTAGGAAGAAGTTTTCCCATAACGTGAATATGAGAGCCCTGCAACACCTACTGCCACCTTTCACAGATGTTGCCAACACTCCCATTCTTGTAAAAGTTGAGGTTCAGTTGACCCTTGATAGTATTAAATTTTAACAACTGGATTTGAATTAGACTCACCAGTAGTAGTAACACTACTTTGGTGCGTATCATTAGTTATATGTACGTACATTACAAGCGCTTGCTGAAACAGTGACTACGGTATTGTTGAAGCTTGTAAATACACGTATATTGCGTTATTTGTGAGTCGGGAATATGACAATATTCACTTACAGTACATGCCACATGTAATTGTGGTCACTGATTCTTTTATGTGAGAAAATTGCCTCTAATGCGATTTACTAATCTGCTAGATCGACCCACTTTGAGCCGTGTGTTTTCGGCTTTTGCTCGCCAACTGAAATTTCAATTTTCTCGTCACTATGGCCACCAACGACACCCAGCGCCCACTTTACCCACGCAGCCTCAGTCTCACACCTACCTACACCCATACGTTTTTTGAGTGACTACTTACTACAAAACAGTATCTTGCTTTCTTCTTGCTTGCAGTGTTTTCTATAGACTTCGTTGTAAGATGCCACTTGTGTGGTGTTTTAGCCTGTGTAGTATTATTTTGAAAAAGGGCCAGACTTCATATTTAGTAGGGGTGGAGGGGTGAAGATGTAAAAATGAGTCATCGAACGTAACCCCCTTTATATAATGAAAAGATAAGTTCGATATATTCAAATTCAAAAATAGGAAATAAAATAAAGTTAAATATGGCCGGATTACTTTTCAGAGGTACTATTCGCATAATTTTTCAACCAAAGTTACCTTTCGTAAGATCTGTTTCTCATTGTTTGCGATAGATAATTTAACCTTTCATAAACTAACGTCCGTCCGTCTATCGATCCGTCCATCCATTAGTCTGCACGTTACGTTTTCAGTACTTAATAGGTGAAAAGTCAACTTACTAGAAGCTGTTTATTGATAGCTGTGCTGTTAACGTTCCGTAATAAAAAATATCAGCTAGTATCGAAATGAAAACCTCCAGTCCAGTTTATTAGTATCATACCTGCCGATTTTCATTGTTTCTTTTCAGCCATATAATACTCTGCTGGCTTCTCGGGACATATTTAATATGGCAAACTACTGGTCAAGATACGGCATGGGAACACAGAGTGAGCGGTTTTGTAAAGCCACATTCTAAGGCATTTTTTTAAGCAAAAATATGGTGTGGAAACAAATAAGAAAGAAAGAAGTTACAGTAACAAGCTTGAATAGTTTATTAAGGAAACGGGACGGGTCTACGCTATTTTGTTGTATAACAGTCACATCAAGTTGTATCAGCTACGCATACGAAAAATGGAAATGTGGACAAGCAGCATATTTTTATAGGCAGTAATAATAAGACAATTAACGGTTAATGTGCATATGACTTTACCACAGACTAATTAATGAAAGCACAGACGGATAGCTTCTAAGCGCAGCCCAGCTCTTCCTCGCAATTCCTATGACGCCATCGTTTAGCCATCAGCGTTGTGCCTTGAACAGTTTTCTATAACGGCAAAAATATTTGGACCCAGCAGATTACAAATTATTAACTAGCAAGTAGTAAATTTAGTTAACAATATGGACAGCAAGTTCTTAACGTCCTAAAAGGTAAAATGACTCTCAGGATGAATTGATGGCTGAAGATGTGAAGATGAAACTCGTATTTTGTACACCAACTTATGATGAAACAAAATGATGACTGTGACGTCATCATTAGTAGAAATTTTCATACAGAAATAACGAAGAACTGCCTGTTTGTGTTTTCCTTAGTGTGATTTTACCGATAGAGTAGAGAGAGAGAGTCATAAGATTGCCTTTGCACCATATCTGATATTGGTAAAGCCTTAGAACTGCACTGTTAAAAGTAGGATGTATTAACATGCTCAAGTACCTCTGTTGGTAAATGACATAATATCCATGAGAAAGACGCAAAGCTTCCAATATGCAGCTGCACCCCCTCAGAGACATAATGTTTTGAATCACTCAATTGTACTCTAACAGAAATTTAAAGAGTATTACTAAATATCTGTGAGACCCACGTAGTTAATATGTGCTCTGACTCTCCCTCGTACTCTAAAAGAAGTATGAAGAACATTGCTTGCATGTCCTTGAGTCTCTTACGACTCCTAGCAGCTATTTTATCAGAGAAGCACACATGTATAACATCATTATAACGGTGTACAGGTGCGGAACAGGTGTCCGCAAGAAATGGAGGCCACAGTTGTGTTCGGTACACAAGGACGCTACTTGTTCTAGCTTCCCTTACCACTCAATAGCATATATAAATTAAAGATCAACGTTACTTACAATTAAAGTATTGCTTGCTGAGTCATGTCTGCTAACCAAAAAGCTGTGAAAAATGTGAAGTATTTTGCACCAAATTGCCGCTCCAGTTCTAAAAATATAGCTATTATTGAGCTTTACTTCTGACGTACGATAAATATCTTATTAGAATCTTAGAATCATTCTAATCAGCATGTCAAGATGTCACTGTGAAAAATGTAAAGTATTTTGCACTAAATTGCCGCTCCAGTTTAAAAAAAAAAATAGCTATTATTGAGCATCACTTCTGAAGTAAAATAAATATCTTATTAGAATCATTCTCATCAATATGTCAAGCTGTCACCTTCCTTTAATGCATGTTTCCAAAATAGCAAGAAAAATTTCAGATGACAAACAGCTCATGACACGATATCGCATCACTCTCACTTTCGTTTTAAGCTCTCACTTTTCAGTCACGTTTCTCTTTTCTTCAGCTTACCGCCGCTAGTTTAAACTTGCTAGCTGTGTTAAAGAGAGTTAATTTAGCACATGCCGACTATCAGAAGTTTGTTTCATATTTCTGCATGCATATACACGTGGACTGTGGAGATAACTAGATGCGTTTGCGCGCCTTTTCCCCTCAGGCTTCGACAGCAAGTGCGAGTGCGCCAAGAACTGAAGGATCTCTGCAAGCTTCAGATGGCTTGGACCACATCTCCTGGACTTCGAATGTCGGAAGATCGAAAGTTTCATAGTAAACTAAATATTGTAGTCTATTCTATTGAATATTTCACAATTAAATAATGCGAAATATTCAAAAACCTGCTGTATTAGAAACATGCTGACCAAAACTGTCTCGAATGACTTGCCCCCCCTTCAATTATACTCAATTCGATTTGAGCGCTTCACGATCATAAATGTTTTTGGAAAACTTTAGAACTGATTATTATTAATATCAATGGGCGGATCTTTGCCAGCTACTGTGGCAGTATTGGTCGCACTTGTGATACACAAATTCCGGTCAGGAATGGCGGTCATACAGAAGCCATACAAGTATTTAAACAAAATGCCACGTCACATTAGATACGCCGCCGCTGCTAAAGATGTTGTGAAGCTTAAAAACTTACTGGATGTCTATTTACTGATAGTGCTAGACTAACCAGCTGTCAGCCACTACGTGCGGTGGGGGGGGGGGATAACTCGCTACTAGTCCTCCCGCTGGTCACGAAATGAAGCATCACTTCCGCACAAGATGGGCTTGTGAGTAACACTACCTGGACCTCGTCCAAAGAATCAACAGGGAAAGGTAAGGTGACCATCATCGTATTGTTGAACTATATTCGTATTTTGCCGTATGAGAAAAATAGAAGTAGAAGAAGTTTGCATTCGGAGCGGGCATTGCCTACCTTGTCTACGCTAAAATATGGGCAATGGAATAATATATTTATTTGCAGGAATTATAAATTTTTCAGTATAACTAGATCGTTGCTGGGAGACGACATGGATTATCATTTTTAACTTATTTGGTGCTCTAAGTTCCAACGATTATCGCACTGATTACTTATATTGAAGAAGTTATATTTCTTGTTAATAAATACATCACTCTGGACCGTTTTTCTTTGCTTGAGATACCTATGGTAATTGTAGTTTTATCAACCAACCAGGGTTTTTTGTGATATCTAGTGTACAGTAAAGTATTCAGTCTGAACTTCTGTCTTTACATCAAATTTACAATTCTATATATAATTTAGAGTAAACATCTTCAGGAGCAATGCTGGAAAGAGGAGAGCGACATTACATGGGCCCAATAGACATATGGTGGACAACAACTTTTGCTCTACGGCATAGACTGAATGCTGTATAGTCTTCAGTAGCTAACGATTTCACCCAGGAAAATATAAATCTGCGCCTGAAGTAGCCTAATGTGAGGCTTTTCATTCGTTGAAAAATGCCGGCGATGTCAAAACAGAATACTCAGTAGTGACCCACTGTGGAAAATGAGATGTCCTGATACGACACAATGTTTGGTAGTCTCTATACCCATCAATTTTGCGGAATTCGAAGAGGGAAGGACGCAAGAAAGGTGCAAGCCATTGGCTTTTAGTACCGTGCATTACCAAAGCGATATCCATATCACAGTGTTTAGAATATAGTACTAGGTTTTTTGTATCGCAAATTACAGAAAGACAAAGTATTTTACGCCATAGTGGTGCCTATAAAAGGATAATTTACAGTGTGTCTAATTTGTAATATGTTTATCAATGTATTGAGTTAATTCTGTATTAAATAACACCACCGTAACGGGACTGTCGGCTGAACAGTGCTCAGAACTGACTCGGTACCATGACAACATCGTGACAGCATGAGACTGTCACACTAGAACCTTGTTCATGCTTAAGTGGCACTGCATTATGATAGTTACAGTCGCATATCTTATGCCGGTGTCACACTATCCCATCGTACGTTCCACTTGCGAAACAACTTTCAGCTCGCACATCGCTCATGCTACCGTATCTATGCTACTGATTCTGACTGTATAACGGGACGATGTGCAAGCTGAAAGCTCGTTCATAAGTTGAAGGTGTGAGTGTATCGTGTGGTCGAGGCATTAGCCGTGTTCTATTTCAAGTATTTCAGTTTCATATCAGTTACAGTTGCTCTGAAAGCTGCGCTCCAGACACCACAGGCACACACCTGCCGTATCACGACCTACTTAACTTAAATAGCATGTCCATCTGTCTTGGTAATACATATTCAGTGTTATGAGTAGGTGCATTTGTAGCGATGGATGTACTGTATTTGTAGACCTCTTGAATCTCAGATTTTGTTTGGCTTACCAGTACGTTTTAGTACTTCAGTAGAAATGATAAGCAGAAGCAATGACGGATGAGCCAAAGTGTGGAGTCCCCTTAGAGCCTCGATTCTGCATAGATTGCGACGCCAACAAGGAGGTGGAGGTGTTATGTTTTGAGTCGGCATCATAGGTGACGAGCTTATCGGACTTTTCTGAATGCCAGAGGGTGTGTAACTTTCGAGTTAAGTTTACATAGCGATTCTAAAAATAAGCATTTGTCACCATAGCTGGTCACGTCGGCGTCAAATAATTTTCTTGCACGACAATGATTCTTCCCATTCAACGAAGGTTACCCCTTCCTCCCTTGGAACTCAGGGCATCAGATGATAGCGTCTCATTACTTGACCGTCTTGCACTCTTGACCTTTGATCCCACTGAACAGCTCTTGTCCTTAAGTCAGATTCTATCAGTAGCATTCTATAGTTTGAATTCTTTTTTTTAGTCAGATTGTTTTACTAGCAATTTAGGTTGTAGATTTTTTAGTAGCACCGTGTAGTCAAAGATTCTTTCAGAAGTACTCAGTATTGTAACCTTCAGTCATTAGCGCCCTGGTACATATATCGCGTTTACGATACACTCTCTTGGCAACCTTTTTCAGCAGCAATTCCAGCTAATTTCTGCCTAATCGAACAGTTTTCTTGGTAGAACTGCTCTTTTTCGAGTTTCCCTCGAAAGCAGACCTCACTGCAACCTTTCCTTAGCATTCCCTTAGCATCTATCCTGATGGTGACCTTTCCTCAGTTCTACCTCACCAAAGCTATCCGTATTACAACCTTTCCTCAGAACCCCGTCAGATACAATTTTTATTAACTATCAACATTTTTGAGCCCCGAGGAAGTAGTCCTTATTGCAACTTTCCTAAGAAACTTTCAACTGTAATCTTTGTTGCGACTTATTCTTAGTATTACCTCACTAGCAATCTTTATTGCAACCACTCCTCAACATCCCTCAACAGCAATCTTTATTGCTACCTCTTCTTGGCTTCTTGGTATTTCTCAACGGTAATCCTTACTGCAACCTTTCCTCAGCATCCCTGCACAGCAACCTTCCTTCAGCAGCTCCGCAGAAGCTTTCCTTCAGGCCGCGCCTGAGGTCGAACTCCCCTCGTTTATTATCACAGCCGGTGCGCGGGATAAGCATTGCGATCGTCTTACACCTCCTACCAGAAATTGTCATGAGTACCACATCCCTGTGAATTCTCGCATCTGCGGGTAGAACCCACTTCCTAGCTTGGCAGACGGATTCCCCCCTAAGTTTCTTATATTAGTCCAGTGCTCAAAAGCTTGTCACAGATTGGGAGAACAGCTCAGACACTCATCCGTCCATCATTTGTGCTTCTACACGCTTTTGAAGTGTTCGTTAGCGGGATTCTCTTGAGGCCACAGCAAAACCAACTCGCTGGAGAACACATGAAGCAGTGAAACCTGATTGCAACACATGCTCGGCACTGCGCAATTCGGTAGCTCGACGGGGCAAGGTAGATCCGCACACATGGGGGGCAGCCTAAACAACAGCTAGACGTTCAGCTCGCTGCACTTTGCACCCAGTTCTTCAAATAACGAGTCCCGTTACAGCATTTTATATCTGAACCAGGGTTGGCTGGTTTAAACCAATTGGTTTAAACTAAAAAAAAAAAAAAATGGTCCAAACCAGCCAAAAAAACATGTTTTTTGTTTTTATTAATTTTTTTTATTCATCAACATTGCAAAGCAAACAGTTTTACTTCTAGAAAGTATCAAATTTTGGTCACACAACTGAAAGGATGAGTTAATGTGTTTCTTTTCAGGACAGGAATCCGTTTGAGTGTTAGAACAGTTAGGGTCAACTATTTTTTCTCGCGTTTATTAAACACTTATAACTTATTGAATTTTGTGTTATTTCATTTCAGAGATGCATGTCTAAATATATTCTGGTGAGCTAGAAGCTACTGAAAATTAGAAGTAGTAGTTATCTAGTTGCTATTAGATAGCTAGTGAGCTCATGAGAAGGATGTAGGCATATAGCTATTTCACTTTCTTCAGTTCATTACTCTGGTCTTTGCATTTTGGAGTGTTTCTAAGTTTTTCAAAGGATTTTATAGCTATATCACTTTCTTTTGCTCATTACTCTCTTATTAATTAGCCTAAGCTATTTTTGTCAAGTTGTATTTGTAATTTGAAGTGTTTTCAAGCTTATGAGAGGATTTTATATTGCAATTTCAAATCATAGCATTTCTGCATTTGCATATTAAATATAGCGATAGCAAATACAGGCACTCTGCTAACTGCTTTTTCGTAACCCCTTTATTTTAAAATCATTCTTCTACAATAGGAAGTTGAAATGAAGCAACTAAGATTGTTGATGATTGGCTAGCTACATGTGTCTACACAGCAGAAAACCCTTTAAATGTTCAATGGAATTCCTAGAACTCGGGAAAAAACAACAAAACATAAAAAAACCTTTTTTTTTTATTTAACAAAAAAAAAGCATTATTTTGGGCTTAAACCCCCCAAAACATAGTTTTTGCCAACATTGATTTGAACCTTGCTTGTGAAAATGGATCATCGTTTAGCTGACGTCATTGAAACTTATGATATGACACATGAGTAAGTCATAAATGACGTAAATGTTGGCTTGCAAATAATACAAACGCGTAAGGTGTCTCATCGGGAATCCCCGTTTTTAGAAAAAAAGAGGTTGAAATATTTTTGTCTAGTACGTCAAAAGCAACATTGACGTTCATAAAATTACACAGCCCGAGCTGCTTACGAGTGACTCCTATACTCGTATAAGACTCATTCCCTAGCAGCTGTTGAGCAGTACGGGCCAAAGGGGTTCCAGGAGCTATTGTTCTATAATTCCAGTCTGTTTTGGGTGAAGACTGCATAATGAATTCCTTAGTTAGTTAAGACTGCTTGATTTATTTTGAGATTATATGAATCTTATATGTTAAATTAATGTGCATTTATTTTATTCGAAATTTTAGTCATTATCAGATGGACCAGAAGTGTTGGTATATTTCAAGAATTTACAACAATAAATTGAGAAAAGAAGTTTACATTAACTGAGAAATGCGGAATTGTGATGTTATTCAACATGAATAAATAAACCTTCGCTAAAAATATCGAAGTTCTCAAACGGGACCCTCGTATGGTGCAAAAGCTTTGCTAGAGAAAGTAAAGTTGAGCCACGAAAGAGTAGTAAGAGCAGTATAAGAGTAGATAAGAGTGGATAAGAGTAGTAGACCAAAAGTGACCACAAGCAGAGACTTGTACCGGGAACCGTACTCTCAATAACATTACGAATCAGAGATCACCGACAGCTTGCCTCCAAGCACTGTGCCCCCCCCCCCCACAGTGCTTGGAGGCAAGCTGTCGGTTTAGCCGGGCTGAAAGGTGCAAATATGTACGGTTTAGCCTAGAGATGCGAGGACTATTTGAAAGGTTGGACTTTCGTCAAAACGTCTCTGCTGAGCTTCCTTCATTGATACTGACGCTATGTTTGTTGAAATAAACCCAGCATTGTCTAGTAGGTCATGGCCATGGGCATATGTAGTGCTTTTCTTGAGTATTAAGATTACTTATCCCGATGTATTCAACAAAGAACCCTTTGAAAAATTTTTGGGTTGTTCGTAAAGCGTATCGCTAGTCGAAACTTCCTGAATTTTAGTTATCCAAGGTTATCTAGAATAAATACATTAATGTATGACACGATCGGCTAGCAAGGATGCAATTGACTGGAAATAAATAAAATACATGTTCTAATTATCAATGCTCAAGGTTACTCTGACTCGTAATGGGAGCAGTTACTGTTACACAAACTATATATACTTCATCTTGTTTAACAAGTGCACTGGTATCAGGATCATATTCCCAATAATCACTGTGGGCATATTTGACCAACTATAACCGCTTCTCTAGCAGAGAACGATATAATCAAGGTTTCCTTATAGATTTTATAAAAATGAAAGGTAATATAGTTAAGGCTGTTTTTAGCTTTTACGTCCCGTACTCGCTATACGGTTGTATGTAGGCAGTGTAAGATGTATGACAGCTAGCGGCTTACCTAACCACATGGAATTGAAGGGTCGAAATCCTAGAGAGACTACCAATCCAAATTTAAATTTGCAAACTGTGACAACCTAAGTAGGCCGCACTCGAGTAATCGCCTTCGATATTCCAAGCGTAGTCGCTGAACGGACTCCACAAAGAGACTACTTGTAAGTAGGGCTGAAACTCCATTGTCACTAGAGAAGAAAGCTGCAGTAGATACCCCCCTACATTACTGAAGTTCTTAATGTTCCACGTAGCCCATTGAGGGTTTATGCCGTTCAGCTGATTGTTTCATAATTTCCGTTTAGACTATTTTTTTTTTTTTGTATTTGTCTGCTTAGTAAGGACTTTAAGTTCGATTGTTGCAATTGTATGTGATAGGGCTGTGGTATTTGTTATCTGCTGACGATATTTTCGGTGTTTGCTCTGTGCGGTATTTTCTATCACATAGTGATTTAGCCACGTTAACAACCGGATACTTGATTTAGCCCTGTTGACAACCGGATACGTGATTTAGCCACGTTAATAACCGGATACATGATTAGCAGCGTTAACAACCGGATACGTTATTTAACCGCGTTAACAACCGGATACGTTTACTGACAGAACCTGCACAACTTGCTAGTTAACATATAATTAGTTAACTCAGTAACTGCATGTTGTCTGAAATATGCGCCTTATAGTTGTAGACGGCATCTGTCATTTTGTCGTTGAATGTGACTTTTCGATATTGTCAGTTTTTTCAAAGTTTCCTTTGTTTTGAGTGCGGAAAATTTAGTTTAGGCAATTATAATGAGAGTTGATACGAAATATTCAGCTAGCTTTCAGGGAACAATCTTAGAATATATCCCTATGCCATTTCTCAAGTATTTTGAAATAGGTATACGTTACATGTCTCAGAATAAATTCATAACTTAGCAGTGGTACGTAAGTACATAGTTGCAAGAATTTTTTTTGAAAAATTATTACCTCCTCCAAGAAGGTTATGTTTTCATCGTGTTAGTCTGTCTGTCACCAAAATAACTCAAAAAGTTATGAATCGATTTAGACGAAAATTACAGGGATTGTTAGGTATGTTAGGAGGAACAGATGATTAACTTTTGGTGAAGATATGTTCTTTCGTTTGTTTGTTTGATTGTCTACCTCATTTTTCTCAATGCCATAACTCAAACAGTTATGAATGCATTTTATGAAATTATCATGAGTTGTTAGGTATAAAACTAATACTTAATGACCAAATTTTGGTAATGATCCATTCGTTCGTTCGTTCGTTTGCTACTGTTTCTAATATTATGCTTGTTAGCACAATAACTCAAAAAATAATGAATGGATTTTTATGAAACTTATAGGGGCTGTTAGTAATGTTGCAAGACATAAATGATCAAATTTTAGTGCAGATCAGTTTCTTCGTTTGCATGTTTGACTCATGTTTGTCATAAAGTTTGTGAGCAGTATGACTCAAAAAGGTATGAACCGATCTTCAAGAAAATTGTACTAGCTGTTATTACTATCAAAAGGCTCGAATGATTAAATTTTGGAGTTTATAGAAAGAAAATTATGGTTTCAGAGCCAATTTGAAATTTTTGCTACCGTTGCCTCGCTTAGCGGAGGTATGCGCTCTCAGAGTGCTCTAGTCTCAGTATATTACGCTCTTTGCAAATGAATTGCATGCTGATGCAAATTTTTTTTTGTAATTTGTGTCTTTTAGAGGCTAAGATTGATGCTAGGTTGAAAAAGGCAACATTCAGTGTTACCTGCAAATCAGCTTCTCGTTGCGTAAGATAACTAGAAAAAAACGCAAGCAAAAATAATTCGTCCGACTTCTGAACAAAATCCCAAACTCGACTCAGTGCCTCTCCAAAGTAGGCCGCAGACAGTTTATGAAACATTTTGTGTAACATTTGCTTCCTAAATGAAAATACAAAAAAAAAACTTATTTGAGTCAATAATTTTTTACTAAGATAACCGAAGCTAATTCGCTGTAACTTGTCTGCAACTTTGATCACACCGTTTTTGGAGAGTTTTGGCAATCTCAAACGCAATTGAAATGCAATTATGATCTGAAACTCGATCAAGAGCTCGAGATTGGAAGTCCGTGCAAGTTAAGACTATAATAGGACTTTAAAATCTCGAATGAAGAGATGAAGTCAATAGACTTAAACTGGTCAAAAGTTTAATGTAGTATTACTATATAGTAAAACATAGTGTTATTGGATTCAGAAACTTCCAAAGACCAATCACTGACTGTGATTCTCTTTTTAGAAATGTAAACTGTAGAAATTGAGTAAGATTTTCAGTACCTAGAAAGAGTCAATGTGATCTTTCGAGGAAATCACCGACAGTGAGGATAACTCGCTGCTAGCCCTCCCGCTGGTCACGGACTGCAGTATCACCTCTGCACAAGATGAGTGGCGTGCATAACGTCACCTGAACCTCGTCTGAAGAATTATCAGAGTATCAAGGAAGGTAGGTGTATGAAAAGCATTGCCAGACCATGCTAACAAAAAATATTTTCCCAGCAGTCCTTTTCATGATCTCAGTAAGTTATCCAACGTAATAGAAGATAAATTATAGATTATCGTCAATGGTGCTTCTTCCCTAATACGTACTATGAATATTACTGAAAATCATTGATGATGACCTAGATGTAGAAAAGTCTATTCATTGGTGACCTTGGAGCTAACCTAACGCTATCATCGTCAATACTTAATGTTTTAGTCACAACGAAGCCAACGTAAGCTGACGTGCATTTACAAATGCATTTATATTTAGAGCCTTTGCATTCATAAGGGTATAATGTATCGATTTCACTGCTGCATGTGCGAGAGATGATGAATTCAAGGTCGGCGGGTTTCACTGGAAACGCTCGCTTCATGCAGCGGCTAATAAGTGAGTAAAAGTGATGCATGTTGGGTACTGACTATAGTGAGTTTGGTTTGTTTGCTGGTTAGTTTCTTACTTGATTGGCTGGCTCAGTGGTGGCAGCTTTGGTTTGCTTTTAATGGTCACTGCCAGGGCAAATGCCGTGCCCAACAGTTGGATAAAATATGGAAATGCTCGTAAATGGCAAAACCTGCCAAAAATCGTGCTACAACACTTTAGATGCCTCTTGCACTTCGCAAAAGCCGTAAAAACTACATGGCCCACTAGTCGTTCACTAGCTGTAGCATTAATTGTGAGGGCAATGAAACTGGGCACCCACATAGGGTGGCCCACCGCTCCTTTTTCTTTTTAATATTTGCATTTCATCTTATTATCGTCCGATATTTTGAGTCCCTGTTTTGTGGTATCGTTTTGCTTGAAAGAAGTACTACGCATCTCTTTCTCCCTTCTTCATTCCTGGGGATATTAGTGATCTTTATTGCTTCAGCCTACTTGGGAATTTTGAAGGAAACAGCCGTTATTATCAGAATTTCACTTCTATAGACATCAGTTCTTTGCCTACAATATACTATTCGGAGAGGCTCCAACGATGACTCTAAAGGAGCATCTAATCTAATACTAAGAATGACCGTCGTGTGTTTATAAATATATATATATATATTTATATGTTTGGTGTCACGCTCTTAACGAAATAGATAGGCGGAAATTAGCCCAGGTTGGAGGCTCTGGTGCT
>LQNS02000211.1:5169403-5190914 GCA_001587735.2 Parhyale hawaiensis | reverse complement strand
AGACACGAATGCAACTAATAAGCAGCACGTTCTCACCCAGCGCAAACTTTATTTCTAATCCACTCTCAAATTCCTGTTGATTCGTCTATCCAGTCACCGATCTGTTCCAATTCACCTAATCTCTTATTAGCATTTTTTTAGCTTCATATTCAAGTTCAGTTTATTGATGAATCTTTGATTGATTCCTCTTATAAAATTCACTCAATATATCGTGTATTGTTAGTGTAACCAGGTTCGCAGTTACTTTGAATCATCTACTTATTTCAACCACATCATGTATATAGCTTCCAAGATACATGCTTTAATTCTTGCTCTACAGGTACTATCCGCTTATCTATTTTATTGAGGGAAAATATGCATCTCTGATTTTCTTCCCTCATTTTATCAGGTCATTTTATACCTGATGATGTGTCAAAAATTACACTTGGGAGAATTTAGAAATCTTAGCGTCAGACAGGCAGGCTACATGCACTGTCGTACGCATCGACAGGCTTCGCTGTAATTTCTTTAGCTTTATGGTCCGGAGTTACCGAGTTGGGCGTCCGTTTCCTACGGCCGCTCTAATCCCTGACATGCAATAATTTTTTTTAAGACATGACGCCAGTTGAAAATTTCAAGCCGCAACCAACGCCCGTTTCTGATGAAAAAATATTAGTTACAAAATTACCGAGACGGCCACTTGCGGCTCAACTGGAGGAGCAAATACCGTTAAACGTAAAACTAAAAGACACGCAGCGCCATTGGCTGCAAAGACCTTGATTTTACAACCTACAGGAAATGGGTCAGGACAACTGGCCGTAAAGCCTTCAAAACAGAACTGCAGGGTAGGAGAGTTAAAAACGAAGGACTGGCACAAAAAGGCAGAGCACACACGCCCAGCACTGCCGGCTGAGTACGTGAAACAGCTTATGCAGCTTTTATGTATAGGGTTAAAATTCAAATTTTTTATCGGGCAGCCCAAGGTGAAGTTTGGGAAAATGAGAATAACAAGAAATTCAGCGCCGCACCACAGAAATGGAAGAGAGACACGCGGACTAACAGATCATCACCAAAATTTATTCATCTTTTCCTCGGGACATGCCAAACTGTTCTTTCCAGTAAATATATAGATATTCGTCCATAACTTTTGAGATATGTTGCGAAGACATAGACGCTGAGACAAACAAAACGTGGCAAAAACATAATATCTTCGACGGGGGTGCTAAAAACGATAGAGTTATGATCGAATAACAAACAAAAGCCAATTCAGCTCAAGATGAACCACCGGCGACACACGTGTGATTAGGACTGCTATGTGGCGCCACTAATTTATGTTATTTATGCGACTCATAATCTCTTGTACGTTGTTTCACTGTGTCGGCCGTCTATCTCTTAATTTCTAGGCGCCTTATCCTCATTTGTATCCAGTCGGATCAGCCAAGCACGAGGCTTAAAGAGCAGCCATGGAGTGATATTTATATGTCGAGTGCATAAATCGAAATCGTCAAAATGTGCCATTAACCAATCGAAGCACCATACAAAATACAAATTTGTATTTATTTATAAATTTTATGTGAAAAATCACTCGGTCCGTCGACTTAGGCTGGAGCTCCTTCAAAGCAACAAGCGATGTGGCGACGCAAAAAATTCGTTGTATAAAATAAACGCAACATCGGGTACAACAATCTACAGTCCCCACCGACGCAACTTAGATCGCGAGACACACTATCTCTCACAGGCGCAATCTCTCCCTCAAAAATTGCATTGCATCGCTTGTTGCGTCGGTAGGGCCCGACCTTAGGGTTAACTGGAGACCCTGGGATGAGGAGGGCACATGTGGGCTGTTGCGACCTGGTCCTCAAGAGCATAAGAATGAGGCCTATGTTCCGCAGGAAATCCAGACAGGAGCGACCGTTTTTAGCAGTTCTTTTTTCATCCTCCCTCTGGTGTATAAAGCGACTGGCGAAGAAGCATCACAGATTTGTGTTCCCGGCGATAAGCAATTTGAAAGTTCATCAAAACTTGCATTTCTTCAAAAAAAGTTTGTTCGCAGCAGTAAATGCGGCAAATAACGACGATCTGAAAGTCTGTCAGTGCACATGCTTTTAATCCTCATAATAAAGTAAGAAAATACTGCTCTACACAGTATCACTGAACTTTCGTGTTGTTGATAGAAACCTTATTTGAGAAGTTCATTTTTGTACTCAATGATGACTGTCTAACATTGAGAGAATCATCATATTTCTGAGTAGATCTGGTTTTGCTTTCGCTTTCGAATTTCATATTAGCGTGCCCATCCATCAAAGAATGATAAGCAAGAAACTGCATTGCCACCTCTTCATTGTTTACGTACATTACCGTAAATCTGTTGTAGAGTCACAATCACAACATTGGTAATATCTTTAGAGCGTTATTTATTGTCATAACAGCGTAAACCAGCTAAACTGACAACAAACTTCTGTAGTGGTAGAATGTTAGCCTCTCTCACGCTGGTGCCGAAGATCGAGCCTCTCTGTCAGACAGGTGAATTTTTGCTATGCTCTGCGTTTCCGGCAGTAAGACGTTACAGTGGAGGTACTAACCCTAAGCAGATAGATGTGGCATGGTTGGGTATGTCGCAGCATTCACATGAGCCTCGGTCTCGGAGCATATTGCATTGATACTCTGTGGTCGACTGCAGCCTTGTACTTCTCTACAGTTAGAGGAGATCTATCTGCAGCGCCAACCAGAGCATGTAGATTTCCTACCTGTTGTGTGCGGCCAAGTTGACTTTAGCTGTGCCCTTAACCGTAACTGTGGCTCAAGTTCCCTTCGTTTAATGCAAAAAAAAAAAAAAACCGCTACATTCGTAATGTAACGTTTCTCTATACCCGAAGGATCAACACAAAACAGCAATCCATGTTCGATTGGAGGTCGATGTCATTCCAAGTAGCAGAGAAGAATAGGCTGCCTATTCCTTATTAGCAAAGAATGAACAATTTTCTCGTACAGACAGAACGTGCAGTAAAATCTCGGAGGAAATATGTAGCGGAGCGCACGCCTCTGCTAGTTTCCCTTCAAGCCTGGAAGTGTAATTGCTTTACTTCGTGGCTGGTGACGTCCTAGGGTTCTGGAAGGAGACACATCAAACTGACGCTGTTCTTCAACTGTCTAAGCAGCACATATGGTCAACGCGTATTAAATTTAAATCTACAGTTCTTTAGTGGACTCGACGAATATAGCATTAGATATCCAATTTACCAGCCGCCCAAAGTTTTGCCCTGTCTTTAACGCTATTTTTTTTTTTTTTGCCAGCAGGTTCCACAAGCCTGATAAACAACGCCATTTGCTTAAAATTTTCTGATAGGGTGTGGTCTATCACTAACATTAAAATATTGTTTTCGTTCGCTGGTAAACTTGTCAGCAGGCCCAGACGCCATCCACTAATTTTGCTAGTGTATTTAGCCTAAGGTCTGCTACTGCCTTGGGAGTGCATATGAGAGCGCGCACAGTCCGTCTTCACTACTGAGGTCCGTGTGCAAATATTATCGGTGTAGCTGAGTATAACCTGACCTTGTGCGGTAGATTTTTTTNGCCATCCACTAATTTCGCTAGTGTATTTAGCCTAAGGTCTGCTACTGCCTTGGGAGTGCATATGAGAGCGCGCACAGTCCGTCTTCACTACTGAGGTCCGTGTGCAAATATTATCGGTGTAGCTGAGTATAACCTGACTTTGTGCGGTAGATTTTTTTAGCCGAGTCTACCCTGCGCTGAGCGCATGCAGTTTACCTATGATCTAGCGCACGTCAAACTTCCCCAACAACAACCTTATCTCCTCCCGTCAAGCTGGCAAAGCTCCGAGAGAAGCTGTCCGTCTGTCACGCTCGCTACCTCACAGCCACCATGTTTGATATAAACAATGCTAGCAACACTTTGATCGAAAGCCGGGCATCTACGGGCAAGAGTTATTGGCAAGGAGGAGGAGAAATTCGGTTGTTTTTTTCTCGAGATCAAGGACTTCATCGGCTGTGAAATTATCTGCAAACATAAGCAGTTTTTCATTGGAAAAGTAAAGTATTTTGGTACACTGGTGACATACGCTTACAGCAGCGGGGTATAATACCAAACCAAGTACAGCTAGATACATCAAGTTTCACGCAACATTAGATCGTTCACTAGCTTAATGGGCGAGGGAAAATATTTCCGCATACATATATTACGTTCTTTTATTCCTTTTGTTTGACGTAACGGCTACAACGCATACAGGATACTCTCTGGGACTGTGCCTGTTGGTCCCTCTACTGACAGCTATCGAGTCTAACAATCTAATCCGGGAAAATGTGCTAAATTTTCAACATACTGTATTCATCACGCTCTTTTGGCTGTACAGTACACGCCTCAAGTAAATATTGCATTTGGTGGAGCCTGTGCCGCCTTATTTTAGTCCCTAGCAGCGTGATTAATTTTCTGTTGGCTAGGAAAAATACATTTTTGTCATTTTTACCCTATTTTGATATAAATCAAATGAGCTTTATCAATATCTTGTATGCAGTAATAAAATTAAGCGGCATTAAGACTAACAGCCAAGATTAATGACTTGTCAGTCATTTTGTTCGACACGGATATTGCGTGACACTCTCATATTTCATAAAACTATCACTTAAGATAACCACCTTGCATTCTTTACTTCTTTTGCAAAAGTTGGCATTGACGCAAGTAAAGTTTTTAACAATTTACACGAATAATTGCAATAGCTTTTCACTTCAACACGTGCGGCGTGTCATGACACCCACAGCACTATATCCTCAATGTTCTCTACCTCCAACAGTCTACTCTTATCTAGAAATCAAGAAATCAGTAACAGCATTCTTAGTTTGTGTTTCTGACTCTACAACAAATATTTTCACCGAAGAAATGAGGAACTCTTCTCATGAGAAGGTCGGTTGCGAACACTTTCCCTGCAGGCGTTAATGTTTGTTACGATAAAATAAAATTGGTGCTCGTTGTCGCAACACCAGCACGCTTTGACGTGCAGTGACGGTATTACCTGCTTAGCGTAGACATGCAGCGGGCATACAGCATACCTGGTTTTATCGTCTGTGGTAATACTGAGGAGATTTTTTGTCTCAATGCTCACTAAGAAGAGTGAGGCATCCTATGGTTGTTTGAACTTCACCACGTCTTACTATCTATTTCACCCGTTGTTGAAAAACACTGTGGGTCAGTTTACCTGTCTTAAGTACCATCGAGTGTACTGTATACCTACGTCAAGAGGTGCTAGTTTTGAAATATTTATATGAGCCGGCTTACCATTTTCGGTGTATCTATTAGCATCAGCTACTCATGCTGGAAACCAGAGAGTTGTGGCATCCAATGAAGAACAAGTAGTAATATTTCTAGTAACTAGTCTTCCCAGTTTTTTTTTTAGTTTTCAGTGTTAAAATATGAGTGAACTATCGTGTTATCTATAGAGTACTGTACAATAATATCCTCCACCAAAGGAGGTTATATCTTGTCGAGTTTGTTTGTCGGCGCCTTTCTGTCAGTCTATTTGCTTGCTTGACTATCACAAAGATAAATAAAAAAGTTAGGAGAGGATTTTGACTAAATTGACAGGGACTGTCAGGTATGTTAAGAGGAGCAGATGCTTAACTTTTGGTTGAAGATCCATTAAACCGTTCGTTTGTCTGCCTATTGTTTTTCAGTAGCATTACTCAACTAGAACGCCTCGTGGCGTAAGACCATCTCCCGCGGTGGGAACAAATTCACATTCACCGAAGTCCATTTTTGATGGCCAGAAAATCCTAGTTTCTCATATGGATGCTGCGTCCAGTAAGGCTAGACCCACACTGACAGCCCCGTGCACATCTCTTAACAATAACATATGAAAAAATGGGACGCCTCGCGGCGTTAGACGATCTGCCGCCGTGGAGGCAAATTTGACCCGGTAGAGGAAGAATCAACGCCGTCATTTTCTAAGGCCAGCTAGGCCCAGTTTTTTGATATGGGTCACATCTAGGTCAACCCACCAAATTCCCTACAAACAATTATGAAGATTACTCAACTCCTTCAACCAGTTTTTGAGTGGACAGACATACTAATNGTTCGCGGCTGATGAAAAATTACGAACCTACTTTTATGAAATTTGCAGGAGTTGTTGGGGTTGTTACTAGGAACAAATGACCAAACTTTTGTGTTGATATGTTTGTCTGTTTATTTATTTATCTCATTGTTTCTATTGTTTTCAATGCATAACTCAAAAATTTATAAACAGATCTATATATCCATGAAATTTGCAGAAATTGTTAAAACCTGTTAAAAGCCACAAATGATCAAATTTTCGAGATGATCGAGTTATCCCTTTGCGTGTTTGTGTAATATTTGTCAAAGTGTTTGTCAGAATACAACTGAAAGAAAAAACACCTGATATCTTCAAGAAAATAACAGAAGCTGTTATTACGGTCAAGAGGCACAATTGGTGGCTATGAAAAGTAGATCTTAGTTTCAAGACAAATTTGAATTTATCATTAACATTGCCTCCCTTGGCCGAGGTATACGCTTTCAAAGTGTTCTACTTCAACTTGTTCCGCTCGACGTTCCTTCATTCCTTAGTACGACCGTTACGCTTTCAATAGTAGGTCGAAGAAAATTAAGGTATCCTTGATACGATCTCGGGATGGAAAAACAGGATTCATGTATAAACTTTCTTCAAGCTGCTACTGCTGCTGCACACAGGGCATGGGATAATGAACTACTGTTGGACTGTTGTCATCGAATTTGTTTGTCTCTCGGTCCGTCTCTCTGGCTATTACTAAGATAATTCGAAAAAGTACGGACGGATCTTACCAAAATTTACTGGAATTGTTTGGTATGTGGAGAGGAACAGAAGATTAACTTTTGGTGAATACCCATTTTTTTATACTCTTGTTTGCTTGTTTGTCTGCTTCTTATGTCTCAATGCTATAACTCAAAAAGTTACATTAGTTGTTAGGTATAATACGACGAGCAAATGACCAATTTTGTGACGATCTGTTTGTTCGTTTGTTTGTCTCCCTGACTGATTTCTTGTTTGTTAGCGAAATAACTCAAAACGTTATGAACGGATCTTTATGAAATTCACAGGAATTGTTATTATTGTTAAAAGTCATTAGAGATTAAATTTTGGAAATGATCGGTTGGTTTGTGTGTTTGTTTAATGTTGTCTACATATTTGTTACCAGCATAACCCGAAAAGTTATTAGCGGATACTTGAGAAAATTATTTTAGAATCTTTTATTACTGTCAGAAGGCGCAAATGATTAGAACTTGGTGCTGGCACAAAATAAACCATAGCGTCAGAATCAATTTGAATGTTTCCTTACCGTTGCCTTACTTGGTGAGGGTATGGGCTCTCAGAGTGCTCTAGTTGAATCTCGTTAGCACTGTGACTCATTTGCTGCTGGTATTAGATCCGCTCTCTGATTTGGAATATACTTTCATACTTCTTAGTTACTGTAAGATGGCGGCCCTGGCATCAGTGAAAAATGGAGTGAAATGTCAGGTCTATAGAATGTCCGCAGGTCCCGGCGAGTTAAGAAGTAGCTTAGTACTGTATTTCCAATGCGTGCATGTAAGGATGCGTTCGATTGGGTAGATCTAAGCCAGACCGGCTTGACTTGACTCATCCCATATTCAGACAAATCCGCTGGCTTCGGCCCGTAGAGTTGAATTTTAGTCACTGACCATAAATCGATTACCCCTGAGGCCTCCGAGAACTCGACTTAACTCCATAACGAGGAGTTTTCAGCATAGTATAATTAGGTTGCTTCTAACATCTACAACACGATTTAAAGTGACCAAGCCAAAGTTTTTTCTATATATCCGAACTAGTCAAGTCAATGGGGACTGAACGAGCCCCATCGAGTAGAGTTTTCATGACGAAATTGTTTAAAGGAAACTTGCATGTTTCGGCCACCTGGCTACTGCAGCCACATCCTGTATTATTTAGATTAAAGTCTACCTAACACAGGTAGAGCACGACAGTGAAGCGTAGATATCGGAAGAGTGGGTGCAGCTAATGGTAGCCAATGATTATCTACTGTAGCAGTCAATAATCTACCGCGATGCGTGAGTGTTGTTATCAGAAGTCCTGCAGTACAATCACACGCTACGTGCAAGTAGAATGCGCCGAGTAGATGGCACACATGCACAGCAAGGCTTAGAGTTAACTGTCGCTCCGTATTATAGGGGTTCAGACACTGCTTGGCGGTCTATTTAGTATTTTGGGTGGCACTCCGACCTTTTACAGTGGCCCAATAACGAGTAAAATTAATCTTTATTTCCCTTAATAAGAGTTTTAATACTGTTTAAGAAATGAACTGCATATTCATATATTGGTAGAGCACAGCCACTGTAACGGAACATTATTCTGGTGTCTGCTAATTTTGCTTGTTAATGACAGCTTAACTTTACTGAAACAAATATTTTGGCAGTTCCCGACGCTTTCACATGCAGTCTCCCTGAAAGCGCTTCGCGTAACTCTGCCACGCCGGCGAGCCAGTATGGAAACAATGGCGGCTAAGGACAAGGGTCCTGCATCAAAAACGTTTCAGGTAGATGCAAAAATAACCTGTGCGTTCGATTGGACGCCAAAATTAGGCTTTCGCCGCTCGTCTGAAACTTTACACATATGCTTCGCCTTGCTGAATCACATCTCAAACATCCATACTTAAGTGGGCTACACTTGAGAATCACAGAAGTCCAATCAACTAAAATAATTTTTTAGCCTATTCGGCCTGAAGGCATTGGCTGCAACACTTGCAACACGAGCTGCAGAGCTAAAACTCCTCACTGAAATTTTGGACAATTAAGTCAAGGCTCGAAGGTTTCATTTCGACGCACAATCGAAGGTCTCTAAACAAATCTACGACCGATTTGCAAAATAAATGTACTCGCCGTCAGCTCGCCATGTTCTATGGGAAAATACGCCCTTCTTTTCCTCAACTAAGTAGGCGTTATGAGTTTTGTATGGAGTTACGAGTTAGCCTCTAAAAGTATGCAACACCAGCCTAGCTTCACCTAAACGCCGTTTCACATCTTATCATTCAGCGGCTAACAAATGTTCATATACATTATTTCTCTCGATAACTTTCTCAATCTAAAGGACTGTGCTTCTCAAAACGGACATTTCATTTAAAAACTAGAGCACTCTGAGAGCGCATACCTCCCCAAGCGAGGCAACGGTAGCAAAAAATTTAAATTGGCTCTGAAGCCATAATGTTCCATTGTATAAACTCTAAAATCTAATCATTTGTGTCTTTTCATTGTAATAACAGCTTGTGCAATTTTATTGAAGATCCGTTCATAACTTTTTGAGTTATACTGCTAACAAACGTTATGACAAACACGAGTCAAACATGCAAACGAACAAGCCGACCTGCACCAAAATCTAATCATTTATGTCTTTCAACATTACTAACAACCCCTATAAATTTCATATGTCTTTCAACATTACTAACAACCCTTATAAATTTCATAAAGATCCGTTCAATATTTTTGAGCTATTGAGCTAATAAGCATAAAATTAAAAATAGTGACAAACGAACGGACGAACGAACGAACGGTTCATTACCAAAATTTGGTCATTTACTCTTTATTATATACTTAACAACTCATGTTAATTTCATAAAAATCCATCCATAACTTCTTCAGTTATGGCATTGACAAAAATGAGGTAGATAAACAAACAAACAAACGGATGGACATATCTTCATCAAAAGTTAATCATCTGTTCCTCCTAACCTAACAAGCCCTGTAAATTTCGTCCAAATTGGTTCGAAACTTTTTGAGTTATCTTGGTGACAGATAGACAGACAAAGAGACAGACAGACAGATGACGAAAACATAACCTCCTTGGCGGAGGTAATGACGATATATATATATGTTTGCTCTTGCATTAGTATGAACAAACTAGAAGAATTGAAATACGAAACGTCGTTGAGGTTGACATTAAATATTAGTTGTGAATTGTCTTTTCGACTCTAGAGGGGAACATTTTATTTTTTCTTATTTTAACACAGAATGTCAGACCGGAGCTACTTAATCAAAATTATTGACATGGTGGGCTTAGACATCAGACATATATACTGTACTTCTTAGAACAATGAAAATGGCTAGTCTTCATTACAAGACTTGCATTAACTCGAGACAATTCGTACAAAGCAGGTGATTCCTGAAACTAACCTCACAGTTGTACGGGTTCGTGCCCTGCCGTATATTTCCAAAAAATTCAGAGGAACGTCCGGGTGCTTGAGAGTCAACGCATATTTTTATCGCCTATGCAGTTGTTGATCTTTAGCTGTTCTTTACTAAAATAGTTTTAGATAGCCCCAGAAACACTTTTACGAGCTTAGCTTCTCGGGAGACCAAAATTTCTATTAGGGTTTTCATTGCATCCATCATATACAACCTATATTTTTAATGCAGTATAGGTATTTAATAAGCATAATATATTATACAAATATTCTAGTTCAGCTTTACTGCTCCACCATTTCGCATTTATATTCAATAACCCAAAGGCCTCACCCAGAAAAACGTCCACCAGCTACCTGACACTTTGGGCCTTTCGGTTTTTGCCATGTTGGTTCGACAGCCTCAGGGCCCATGCAGCCTCCGCCACGATACGTTACCTCTAAGAATTCAATGGTGTTTCTGGTCGTCCATTCGAAGCTCTATGGCCAGAAGTCAATGGGCTCTATTGAATGGGCGGAATTTAGGATGGTGCCCAATTGATGTTCCTTCAATGAGTGGTTGATGTTCATAAATTAGANNNNGTCCATTCGAAGCTCTATGGCCAGAAGTCAATGGGCTCTATTGAATGGGCGGAATTTAGGATGGTGCCCAATTGATGTTCCTTCAATGAGTGGTTGATGTTCATAAATTAGAAATCAAGTCAAGTACTTCGCAGCTGACTGAAAAAGTTTGTCCCGAACCAGTGTGTTGGTAGTGAGGTCTTATTTTGAATCACGCAGCAATGGAGTAGAAATGATTGAAGTTTTTTATCATTGCACTTTTTTTTTGCAAGAGGAAGCATCATATTATTACCGCATGTCATTTACGGTGCAATATAATCCAGTAAAAATTAATATTCGGTAACAAGTATGAGCAGCAACTGTATGTAGCTGCTCCTCAGCAGACCATTCAGCCACGGCCGCTTCGACAGAAGCTTTTTTCCCCCCAGACTCCCTCTTGTCTGTTTACGGTGAGATTTATTGTCTTTAACAGATCGATGGTTATTAACGGGAGATATATGGGCTTTCCTTCATCATTCAATTGTAAATAAATCTGCACTATTGAGTGAAGGACTTACAAACTCGGTCGGTGCGCCACGGCCGTTTCTTGCCCATCTCAACGGGTCTTTGAAAAGAATATAATCAGTTTATTAGGGGCGACGGACAGAGGTGCGTGCATAGTGCGTCTGTAGCCTCTTTGGGTTAGAGAAAAAAGGTCGCCTTCTCATTCTTCGCGTAATGTAAGTGATGGTAATGACATTAATAATGATCAGCAGAATCGATTGATTTTTCTCTGTAGACTTTGATGCAAGTGAAGCTTTTACTTTGTTTTCAATAAAGGAAATGTTCGCTTGGTAATATTCGCTACAATTCTCCGTGAAGTCATTACTGGTAATTGAAGCTTTTATTATTGTTAAGGAAACATAAAATCTTCTCCTGCAAATATTCGTTAAATTTTTGCCTTCAGACTTTGTCGGCCGCTCTGTACAGTAATTCTACAAGTAACGTATCAAGTATTCGTTAACTACAACTCGTGCAACATCCGAGAGGATGTCCTATTTTTAGCGTGTCTTTGTGGGTGCATCTGTCCGTCCACATGAGGGCTGCCAAGGCTTAGGTTTTTCCCAAGATCTTGGGTTTCTCAAAAATCCAATTGGTACCTCTTGCTGGTGATCTGCTCCCTCAGTGTCAGCGCAACGGCATCAGTGGGAGCTTCTGTTGTATTGTCTCTTGAGGTGGGACTTGTTGCGTAGAGGGCTAAGAGGTCCCGACGTCTTTATTATGCTAGTTTAAATATTTCTCTGCAAAAACAAAACACTCAAGTACTTCAAATTAGAACAACTAAAGGGTTACATGCCTGAATTCATGTTCCCACTGGAAAATGTAGTTTCAGTATGTATTGGCCAGCCTCCCGTTCCTTTCGAAAATTGTGCACGTGAAACACCAAACCGCCTCGAAAATAAGTGACAAAAAGTTGTGCATTAAGCAAAATTTCTAAAGTCCGTCAGCAGAAATTTTCATGCGGGTGCTACCTCCATTTTCACTGCAGCTTTAGGCCAGGGCTACACTAACGATTACAGTTTTTAATCTCAACTTTTACTTTCCTTCATATCCTGGCCAAATGGACTATCAAATGCCGTTACATATAACATTATTGTAACGTTACTGTAGTAGGAAACAAATTAGAAATTTACATGCACAAAGACAAATATTAACTGAACCAACTGTTTTCTACAGAACTGAATTTTGTATAATAGTTTTTGAGCTTCCCTCAATTTAAAGTTGAGGTCCGTTTTGCGTGGGACACCCTGCATGTATGTAGACCTCATTGACTGTCACGACGAGAGCAAGTTACCCTAAGCATTGACGCATTGGTTGCACCATTAAGAAATGCGATTTAGGCGTTAAACGCTCTGCAAAAGTGAGAAGACTTGCGTGATACTTCAACCTTGAACGCTTGTTTCTCTGCTTTGGATCGAGTGTTAAGCTTTGATCCTGAACCGATACTTGGGATGGCGAAGTTTGTTAACTCTTGCGAAATTCAAATTAAAACATTCATAACATTTATAGTATAAAAACTCCGTTAAACTGGCATCTCTCTCGGCGTCAAATCTTATTACGTCTAGTATGTCTTCAGTCACGTAACATTGTCCACAATAATAAACTTATATACGCCAACTGCTTATTTTCTCCCCATGCTAGTTAGTACTGAGGAATTATAAAATATCACTTAGGGTGTAACACACTTCACTATGGTTGACACAGCATCCAGATACGACACCATAAATGAATTTTCGCCCCTTCTTTCTTTTTTTCCTTTGAAATACAATGAATGAGTTTTCTTTCCTTCATATTTTTCTTTGAAGTATGTATGAGTTTTACTTTTTGGATGAAACTCTCTCGATCGATGGCATCTCTAACACGACAACCGAAAAGAATTTCACAATACCATAAGTCAAGTAGGTAAGGTCAGTAAGTAATGTCAAGTTAACACAGCTCTCCCAAACATATCCATAAAACAATTTTGAAAAAAGTCTCCAGCATTATCGCTCTCATTATTTTTTATCTCGAGAAAAGCTTATCGCTGACAGGAAGATGTTTGAAAGGCTTGATATGGGGAGGAGGCATAAGCCGAGATGCGATAGCTGGGGACTAGACGTGTCACCACCTGATAAAGGCGCGGAGCAATGACTTCTTGTGCGAAACATCTGTTCTCTGATTCGTATACAGCTTGTCAGTTTTCAAGCAAAATTTTTCACCGCTTAAGTAATATTCAGGTTGTGAATGCATCCAAATATGATTCTTATAGTCTGCCCACTGCTTTCAATTAAATAAATGCACAAGAAAATTTATGGTGAGATTCAAGAATGGAGTCCGGCAATCGGAAAAAGCCATGCCCAACTCGAAGATTTCTGTTACTATATTATCTCTTTGCAACTGTGTGACCAAAAATGTGATTCTGGATCTATTCATAGGTAAGTATATAGAGCATAATATTTGCTACACAATATTTTATCAGAAACTCTTAAATGTGTTTTTACCAGGGTTTAAAAAACCCCTGAGTTTCGGCAGGAGAATTTCAAGGTTTTGGTGGAGGTCAAGATGTAATAAATATAAATTACTGATAAGACATCCATACCTGCTGTGCCTTTGGAAGCATCCAGTTTCAATTTGTTAATTGCGAAGCACGCATGGAACTTTTATGTTTCCCTAGCTCCAGCACGGCTACGTACCACTATTTCAGATGCAAAGTAATAAAATGTTGCTTCTGTTGCTTATTATTTGGTATCCAAACTCTTCACATAAAATATACAGTAGAGATACGTACGCTCCTCACTCAAGTTTTTCACTCAAGAGAAAACTCTGAAATGCTTGCTTACTTTAAACGGAAACAGAGAAAATTGGAAAGTTATCTTCATGTTCAGCTATTAATGTTTTTGTATATAAAGGTACAGGTGAAGTCAACTTGGGTTGTGGTCAATTGGGCTCTGAAATGAAGCTTTCGAAGCCTGATTTGTCCTAATTTTTATATAGGGGGACTGGCTTCGACTTGTTGATTGAAGTTTCAGCCGTTGACTGTTAATCAGTTACCCGCACGAGAGACTTCCATGAACTGAAGAAGAAGAAGATGAAGATTTGAGCCAAATTACCTAACTGGGATACTTCTAGCACCTGCAACACGATTCAAAATGATGAAGCTAAAGTTCTTGTCTGCATTTTCGGCCAAGCCAAGTGAAGTGGGGGTGGCTTAGATCGCCTTTGACGACTAAATCGAACACGCTCTTCATTTCACCCCAACTGGGATCCCACAAGGCTCCGGCTCGTTACTACAAAAATAGGTCAACAGGTCCCAGAGGAGTGGCCGAAAAGCAAGCACTAAATACGTGTCCAATGACCTCTATTTATATACTTTTTATAAAAAACTGAAACAGTCCCTTATATTTACTGTACTTGAGACTTTCAAAAGGAATGCAAACATTAATATACATGTTTCATGTTCCTTACGTACATTCTACTCTTGATATGTGAACTGAGGCAACCCCCTGTTCTGCTGCTGAATTTGAGACGAAGCTTATTTAGCTGTCTGACTATCGGGAATTGATAGGTGACATACTCCTTTAATTCCTACAGCCTTCTTTAACTGGAGCCGTGTCTGCTACACACTGCATTTGGTTTGCACTGTAACTGGGCCCGTTTTGCTGTTTTACTCATGGAACGTGAGAGGTGACGTACTCCTGTGGAGCCCGACGTCCATCACGGTGCGTTTGGTTCGCGCAGAAAACACGACCAGGGCAGCCTGCGCTCCCCTACCGAAGGAGACAAGTACAAATTTCTGACACGACCGGCAGGCCGACCACTATCGGGTGTCACGGGGCGGCGGCGGCGGCACTTGGCGAGCGGTTGGCTTGTCATCTGAGTTAGTCCTTCTAATCTTTCCGTCTTCAAAGATAAAGAGATGAGACCTCCAAGAAAATAGCTGCTCCTAAAGAACAGGCAGTGTGAGTTTTTTTTTTTTTTTTGAGAGAGCCGGTTTGTGTTGGAACAAACTATAAATAGTTCTGCAGGATAATTCGCACAACTAACGACTCGTTTTGTAGTTGAGCGCATCTAATGTACGAGCGAATCTACAAATATTTGGAACAAGAAGTGTGTATCAAATGATACAGCTGTGCGGTATTGATGGACAGCTTTAACTGTAAATATTGCTGCACAAAAATACGGTGCGATGTACTTCAGCTGTGCGCGTGTAGTTAATGAATGAGCGAAACTTGAATTACTTCTACATGAGAAGTTAATGAGAATATCAGGTATCTACGTTGGAGTGGGAATTGATTTTGATCGGAATAGGGTTAAGGAAATATTATAGCCTTAGAGCACAAGCCCATAATTTGTTCTTTCGGGGACGCACATGGATAAAATTTATAAGAAAACTTGACTTAATAGGTACTAGCATGAGTGCTGAAATCTTTTGGGGGAATAGGCCTAGGAGCCTGTAGACTGCACAGCACTGCGTCCCTTATTTTCTCCAGCATGAACTTTTCTGGTTGTCAGTAGTTTTCATGGACTATTGTCTTTTTGAGGCACAATCTTACCCAGAAATCTTCTATAATACGTGACATAGTGCTTTGCATATAAATGATTTTATCTCAGCAAAAGGTACTCTAAACTATTAAAAGATTCTCAAGTTTTAACTTGTTTTCTGTATTTTGCTACAAGCTGGAGTTTGAATTTTTACCTGTTGGACAAGTCTGCCCATAAAAACCCTAATTTGGTAGTCGTTTTTCGTTAGTAAATATTGCCTGTTGCGTAGCAAATCCACCAGCTGAAGCGAGATCTGTTAAAGGTCAGGTTCAAATGAGCTGTAAAACCCAAACATGAGCTCAAGATGGAGGCATAGCATTCCGAAAACATCATAAAGTAATTAGGCTTGGTGCCGACGTGACGACCCTAATCTTACCAAACTCAATCGATTAAAACCTCGTAGCAACGATCGCTTGGCTTCCTAATGACTTCCCAGTTGGCGAGATACCACATGTGTCTGGTCAGCTCGAAGTGAAGGACAGAAAAATTTCTAGGGAATACCAGAGAGAATTTTAAATTTGGACTCCTGTG
This sequence comes from Parhyale hawaiensis, assembly GCA_001587735.2. Classification (NCBI taxonomy): domain Eukaryota; kingdom Metazoa; phylum Arthropoda; class Malacostraca; order Amphipoda; family Hyalidae; genus Parhyale; species Parhyale hawaiensis. The sequence continues at coordinate 5,174,574 of LQNS02000211.1, read as the reverse complement.
CATGTCAGTTAAGAGGGGCGCACTGTATGTTTCTTGCTGGTCTGTACATTTCCCTTCTCATTTCTTTTTGTCATCGGTAGACGCTCCACTTGAATGTATTTGGTTAAAAGCTCCAGCCAGAGTTGAATTTTCATTCCCGGTCACCATGTTACTAGCAGTGAGACGAGTGCAGCATCATCAAGACTACAACGTACTTCAAATTGATAGAAAATTCCTATGTTCATTCATTACTCACAGAGTATCGAAAAACTAGAATAGAAATTAATTCTTATTATGTACTGGGGAAAAAGATCTATACAGATGGATTAACATGGGAAACGTATACGGTTTTGAGTGATGACAGTTAAAGTGTAATGCACCTCTATAATTTAACTTGGTGTTCTTGTCCTATCTTCAAGGGAACAATATTAAAATTTGAGTAACTGTGATTATTTGGAGAAATATCAAACATTGTTTAAAGCATCTATTCCCTGGGCATCGTTCAGTGCCACCCAAATTTGATAATCTTATTACATAGCATTTTACTCCATTTACAATGATATTTATTGCATGAAAATTTTAGGCAGATTGTATCACAACATTGCATATAATTTAGCCGTATATAGAATACCTATGTACTTCGATCTACCCCGTACTGAATAAACATTCCGCACTTTTCAAAACAGACTTTTCAAAACACTGCATTGCAAACGCGGCAGCTTACATTCAAATAATTATATACAGAGCGAGCCAAGATTGTTTATGTAGAAGAGTAACTAATTACAGTCGATTCCGCTTAATAAGACCTCTGGTTAAATCGACTAGCTGCATAATACGACCAATTCTACTGGGAACTAACGAAACTCTCCGTATTATGTGCAAAGTATCTCTGTTAATTCTCCGTTCATGCGGGCAATGCATTGTCCATGGATCTCTCTTACTATCATTAGCAGCTCGATACGTTACGGGTCATCATTTCCATTGTCACTGAGTGTGTTTTCTCCCTACAAGGCGCATTATATCGAAAATTGTCGTACATATGCATTAGTTACACTTGCCTATCCCTCCTTCAAAAATCTTTGGGAGGAACTCACGACCGGCAACTGCGGCGTTGCGTTGCGTTCAATTTAACCATGCCTCTAATCTCTATCATACTGAAACAAACATCCAGAGCGATCTATTTTGCGAGTTTATTTGAATTTCTTTTGGGCAGTACGCCGACGCTATCTCATTTGTGTACACTTCGTTTATCGAGTAAAAGATTAGCACATTCCCCAGGCTGACTCGACCCGAGATCCCTACCCTCCGCTCTTCTTTAGAAAGCGATTATGTTCCGGTGTTTAAGAAGATCCCTTCACAATTGTTTTTCGTTCCTTCATTCCTTCGAGACGCAAATCACTTTAATTTATAGGCACTCTTTTCCCTAGAGACTGGGCTATTTGTTTCCTTCACATTTCTGCGCTCAAAGAAGGCGATGGTTTGAGACACAAGTGTAGCTTTTATGTCACAACAGAGCGCTGGCAATGTAAACATGGAATGCGGGGCGAGTTTGAGGGCGAGAGCGCAATACTAGTGAAATGTTCTTCAAGTGTTTTTTTTTTGTGCGCGGTTATGCATATATTTAGCGGGGTACTGCTTCGAAAGGTATTTCTTAGAGGTAGTGTTTTTGGTTATCTATTTTACGCAGAGGGTGTTAGTGATCTTGCGAGTTTTTGCTTAAACGAGGAAAACAAAAGGTGGCATGTGACCTTCGCCAATAATTTTATTGATGCGAGTAGTGACAACAATAACGACGTTCGTAATTATCAGTAACGATAACATAAATAGCAGTAAGAGGAATAACGCAAGATGAGTCTTCGTTAGAGTATACTGTAAATTGCTCGTGCTGTTATACGAATAAATAGACGAGGAATTACCTATATGCAGAGAGAGCGGGTAGATCGAAATGAACAACACTAGTTTAATGCAAAAAATAATGCGCATATTGGTTTGTGCTACCATTTTGTTCCTGTGAGTTGGGTAGGGGGGGGGGGCAGGGGGAAGGAAGGGTACCTTGTGAAAAGCCATGGTCCACTTCCAAATGTAGCTCATTCAATTTTTGCGGCATCTCAGGCTCACCTAAACAGTCCTGGTAGCCGTTACACCACTCAAAATTTCAAACGGAACTTCCGTGCTGAAGAAGTTGAACGCAAAAATAGTAGCTACTTTTATTTCGTGTTGAGTTATTCCGATTACTTATAATAATACGAGAGTAAGTCGATTGGCGTTATTTAGTGCCTGAGCTGCGGCAAATTCGGGACCACATGTTCTCTTCGCTGTAGAGCACTATGATGAACTACGCTGACGGTTCCACGGTCACAGCAGTGATAACAAGCCCCAGCGTGCGTAATGTTATCGTTCAGTCTCAGAATAGGGACTTGTCACTCATTAGTACATATGAATCATCATGATGCACTTCAACTAACTTTACTATTATGATTTTAAAATCTTTCATTATCTCGCAGACAGCGGTCACACGAGCAGCTATAGCTTTCATTGTGCCTCATTATTCCAGTATTTTTACGATATCGCACTAGTAGCGTGCAAAACAGGTCATGAAATCTGTGCTAGGAGGAATGGAAATCTCTTGTCGGCAAACTTCGATTCTCGGATTCTCGCAGCGCGGGTTCCTCTTTCTCTTCAATATTTGAACGTTTAAATCCTGCATTTAAAGCAAAAGGAATACCTCGTTAGGTATATTTGGTGTATGCAGAATAATACATGATTATAATAATTAGAGTGCAGTTAGTCAGAGTAGGCATGTCATGATGATGCACTTACCATATTTATGATGCATTTGCGTGTTTCGGTTTCGGGACAAAAAAATACATGTAATTTTGATGCATTTAAGTGCATCAACAGATGCCAAAGTTTCTCTCAGTGTACTTCACTGCTACTTTATTATTATATCATACCTTTATTATACCAGTCAACTAGTATTAGGTTTGACTACAACTGAGTCTAGGCTGTTTATTTGATTAGCTATGAAAAATTTTCTGAACATTAATTGCATTATAACGATGCTGTCCTAAGGCTCTGTACACACAGACATAATTAGTCTTCGATGCTTCTAATGACACGTGACCTTGTTGCTTTCAAACATCAGTCAGTTAATGATTCTTGGCCAAAGTGGTTCTACAAATATGGACTCTAAATTGGAGACAAAGGCATGTGTCTTCGAATCGATCACTATGATCGAGATAATATTAGCCGTTTAGCTTTAACTTCTCCCTAACTGCAATTCTGGAGGTTCTGTTTCCTAACTGAGATTATGTTTCAATCTTAAATCGCAAACCGTTTACGCCTGATATGGCTGAGCAACGTTTGTTTGTCAGCAACGCCCGGAACTCAATCGAAAGTGGTGAATCGAATGCGAGAGAATGGCGTTCCAGTCAAGTTAATGCTAAATTGCATTAGATTATCAGGATGGAGGAGGGCGATGCGAAGGTAAACACTACACGCTGCACACTTGTGCTCGTGCTTGACCAGCGATAACAAACCAATAGCTTCTTCTGATTACTTAAACAATAGCCACTTGACATGCGACGCTTGATGCTGCGGGGATGATTGGTGATTTGTACACCGCTCTGCTTATTTCAATATTGGTGTACGTCAAGGAAAAAACATGTCCTTTTTTGACTAAGAGCAAACTTAGGCATAACTCAGTTCGTCTCAATAGTGGTACCAAAGAGAAAACTTTTTTCACCATCGTGCTAGTATCGCGATGGCTACGCGTAGACTAGGGCACAGCTCTCTTCGTCTCAGATTAGATTAGATTAGATAGGCGGCAGTAGACGAACCAATAGGTCCATACCCAAAGAGACACCGGAACTTACGCCCCGGCCCTCTATGAGCTATTGCCGTTATGTTAGTAGGATATAGAAGACGGGAGGAATGAGAAAAAGGGGGGGGAAGAGTCCCTGCCAAAGAGACGATCATGAATGCACGCAAGGACGATCAAGAGCCGCTAACATGCGGAGCTTAGAGAAGTCAAATTGTAGAGTTGGAGCGGGAGAGAGAAGAAGACGGATTAAGGTGGCCTCGGAAGAGTTTGAGACTCTTAGAGGAGGAGGAGTTCTTAGTTGTGGAGGATGTCACTCCCAATGTATGTCAAGTCGATTTTTAAACGCGTTGACTGACTCCACACTAACAACATCGGAAGGGAGTCTATTCCAAATGCTGACTATGATATGTGGAAAGAACTGCTGACTTAAGGTCGTTCTATGAGCTCCAAGCATCGGTGCGTGCCAACGAATACCCCTTTTTCCCAACTCACTTGTTTGAGGAAAACTGGAGTTGTGTGCCGTTCTGCTGGTTTAATATTGGTACGCATTTAGGGGAAAACTTTAATCGTCTTGCCTGCTAGTGCTAGGATGGCTATAGACTTGTGCATTGCTCTGAAAATATCTTAAATAGCTTAGCATATCGTAAAGACTATGCAGTATATTGATGCAAGGATGACTAGCCACTAATGTCATCACTTGGACGTATACACCAAGGAAAAAACAACCTAGTACAATCAGCTACATAATGTATATGATTGTTCATTACCTTACGTAAGCAAACTAAAGGGACATAAACTTAGTCCAAACAACGATACGTACTAGTTTTTAGCGCAGGTCTGTTGCAAAATTGCATGATATTTTTACCAAATGCATGGAAAAATGCGTGTCTGTCCTGTACTATATTTCTGCATAGTAGTGACACACCCAAGTTATAAAATGATGGGATAAAAATTTATATACTTCAATGAAATTCCTTCTTTCATCACTCCTCTTCGAAATTCTGCTGTAAAGAATATATTGCCTTTCTTGCTTCGTTATCCTACTCAATACAGGCATCGTGAGCTTACAGTATATAAATAAATATTTGACTTAAGAAGAAACTGTACAATTCATCACTAAGGATGCCGCTGAGAGTTTCTGAATATATATATATATATTCAATACCTGGATTTCAAATCTGGTAAATTAAATTAAAATTAGTCAGGTTATTCTCCAGGATTCGAAATTCCTCTTATATCATCTCGATAGTGCGTGAATCATGATATGCAATATATATATATATATGTGTGTGTGATTATATTAACACGACGATAATTATTATGTAAGTATGATTCTACGAGTCGGAACTAAGGTGAACAGTTGCTTCAG
>LQNS02000211.1:5123160-5168162 GCA_001587735.2 Parhyale hawaiensis | reverse complement strand
GTTATGTGTCAGTAATGAACAAAAAATTTATAAATGCATATGAGTGTAAGCCGCTCGAGAGTCATTTTATTTGCAACAGCATTTAAATCAAACATATAACAACATTATTTCAACTATAGTTCATTACACACACACACACACACAATCATACACACACACACCTACACACACAAACACACACACACACAGCTGATACGGTACAATGAATTGGATGAATCGATGCATATTAGTTTGTAACATACCATTGCAGCGCCATGATGTGCAGCAGAAGCGAGAATGTATCGCCAACAGTGTGCTTGTGGGCCCGCATTCTTGGAGGCAACATTTATATAGGGACTTAGACTCTCAGTACCTGCGTGTCAGTTTTATCAAGTGAGGTTGTGTTCTGCTGTGGCGTGCGGGTTTCTGCGAGTACTGTAATAATTCATGTGAGGTGAACCTCGTACGTACGTTTGGTATTTTAGAACTAATCTGATCAGTCAAGTAACCCATTGAACCTCATGCATTAAATTAAAACGCTTTTTATGAGGATTACTGCATTTGTGCAAAATTTGTGTGGCTTACAGCAGTCAGGCCACCAGACAGTGTCTCATAAGACAGGCATTGATTTGCTGCATATGGCTTGGAATTTCTTTCTGGACTAGGATTTTTGAAGTGGGAATGAAGTTTTTTCTATCAAGGAAGACCAAAGGAGGAAAAAATAATGCGCGGAGCCAAGCATGGATATCCATGAGCCTGTCCGCTGAAGTATTTATTTTTCAATAGCCATCTTTAGTTTATCTTCTACCGAGCAGCAGAAACCTTCTATCGTAGGATCGCATTATGAAAGTAACCATAGAATTAACATCACTTGCTCAATAAAGGGCTGACAAAAGTATTAAATTTTGAGCATAAGGATTCGCTGGTGCCGTTAGTAAAAGAATTACGACAAAAGTTTGGTAATTTTTATTTATTTATATAGGTTAGTTCGTAGTTGAGTCAACATTATTGGTAATACGATTTTTTTTGTTGCCAAATAGTTTCTGCAAGCGCTGAACTTCAATAGGTAATGGATCAAAAGCATTGCTCCTCAACACATCTCGTACTGGAATCTCCCCCAACGTGGCACAATTCCAGATTGTGTATACTATACTGAATGGGAACCCTACACAGTGCATCCTCCCCCCCCCCCTCAAAAAAAAGCTACAGCAGATCACCGGTATTTATTTTAGACTGGCAAGGTTGCTTCATGGAAATATCTACACAGTAGCTACTGGAACATTCCAGCTTAGGGTGCAGGTAGGAACACCAAATATCACTGTCCTAAATAACCACTTATATACCGCAGATCATCGGCATTTATTACTCTGGATCACAGCACTGACATTATAAATTGTGCAGCCAGAAAAGCGTGGGGTAAATATTGTAAACTGCTGTTTAATATTGATGATGTAACCTAACGTGGTGTAGCTTTTTCTCTCAGATTGATAGGCTGTTTGCATTTTGCAGAAAAGGTTCTGGACGAACGTAGCACGTAATATGACGTACAGAATATAATAGGTCACCAATTAAATTGTGTTCAACAGGAGTTATGCAGCTCGTTATTCAGAACGTTGTATTTCCCCCGGACATTCAGGACAATACTAAATGAAAAGCCACAACCATATCCTGCTCTATTAGAGGAAGATCGTAAATTACCGGAAAGTTATTATAGTACCTGGGATAAATAGCTAAAGCGGGTATCATAATTAAGCATATTGGCTTACGATGCAGCCGGAAGTGGGTTTACGAAAACATTGTTTTGTACACAAAACTGGACATGTATTCACATTTGTGGGTGCATGGAAAAGAGTAAATGTGTAGAATAATACATTTGCTTGCTATATTTCATTTATTTAGAAAGTATTAAAAAGAAATATTATGAAAACATCATCTCATGGAGTTGTTTAAAGCCTGTATAATGCGTGAATTGTAACATGTTCTAAAATTACCGTGAAGTAGAAAAAGAAACAAGATATCTAGTGCTACTTGTGACCTGTCATATTTTCTGTGGTGTGGTATTTCCACTGCCTGGAAAAATTTCACAGTTGTTAGGTTGGAAAGAAAGCAATGCAATTTTTTTATTCTGATTATATTAGTATTCTCTTAACAGTGTTTCATATGCCAGCTTTCTTTAATTTATATCCAAATGTCTCGATCGCTCATTCCAGTATAGGATGTACTTAAATTAGATTAATATGATTTGTTTAGCCCTCAGGAAGTAGAAGTTAATGAGGAGCATCTAAGACATTATATGCTCACTGAATAATAATAACAGCAAGCATTTCAGCTGTACAAGCTGTGAGAAATATTTGTGTTGTGTAGGGGATGAATATTTTAATTAATGATGAGGATAGATGAGGTTTACTAAGTTTTGATCTGGATATTTTTATTTTAAAGACGGTCAACGCTAAGAAAACTAAAGTTAATTGATAAAGAAGTCTCTAAGCATGCAGTGGGGCCATACCAACGTTCATGTTACTAGAGAGCTCTCTGAGAGTGCATTCCTCCGCTAAGCATGGCAACGGTAACGAAAAATTCAAATTAGTTCTGAAATCATGATTTTCCGTGTATCAACGCCAAAATCTAATCATTTGTGCCTTTTGATAGCATTAACAGTTTCTATAGTTTTCTTGACGATCCGTTCATATTTTTTTGAGTCATGCTCCTAACGAAAATTACGACAAACATAAGTCAAACGCACAAACGGATCAGACGATCATCAACAAAATTTAATTATTTATAACTCTAGCATTACTAACAACTCCTGTAAATTTTAGAAAGATCCATCCATAATTGTGAGTAATTTTGTGGTAGCAAGCATTACATCTAACACAGCAGCAAACAAACAGATCATCACAAAACTATGGTCATTTACTCTTCTTAATATATTTACCAACTCTTGTAAATATCATGGACATCCGTCCACAACTTTATGAGATATAGTACTAAGAAAAAAGAGGCAGAGAAACAAACAGATGAAAGGATTTTCACGAAAAGTTTATCATCTGTTAATGGTAACATGCCTATAAAATCCCTGTAAATTTTGTAAAGATCCGTTTGTAACTTTTTGAATAATCTTGGTGACAGACAAATAGACAAGCAACCAAACAGAGAGACAAACAAACAGACAGACGAACACGACAAAAACATAACCCCATTGGTGGAGGTAAAAATACACTTGTGAGCGTATACATAAGCTAAGCAAGGCAATGTTTACAAAGAATTGAAATTAGTCCAAAAACCAGAATTTATACTCTTTGTCATCACCAAAAATTGGTCATTTGTGCTTCTTGACATTAATAACAGTCCCCATAATTTTCTTGAAGATCCGTCGATAACTTTTTAAATAACTTTTAAATTATGTTCTGACAAACTCTGAAACAAACAGATAGTCGAAGAAAAAACAAACAAACAAATAGACAAACCTATCAACGCAATAATTTGACCATTTGTGCAGTTTAACATTTTCTAACAATTCTTGCAAATGGTTATGACAATCGGTTAAAAACATTCTGAGTAATATTTTGACTAACATAAAGTTAAATACAGAAGCGGACTGACAGATCACCAACAAAATTTGATCATTTAGCGATGTGTTTTCACAGTTCTAACAGTTCGTGCAAATTCTAAAGATATTCGTTCTTAAAACTTTTTAGGCTATGTCACTGACAAACTTAAAGACAAACACGGAGACAAACGGACTCACAGATTCTCACAAAACTTTGGTCAGTTGCAATTTGTAACATTCTCAACAAGTTCTGCAAATTTTATGAAGATAACTGTTCGAGTTACGCAACACAAAAATAAAAAATAAACAAACTAGTTGAACAGATCTCCACCAAAAGTTACTTCTCCTCAAAACATACCTAGTATTTCCTGTAAATTTCATATAGATCCGTCTATAACCTTTCTAATAATCTTGGTGGTAGACAAACGGACAGACAAACACAAAGTCAAACTCCGAGGGAAACATGACCTCTTTGGCAGAGATAGTTAACTCAACAATTCAGTAGAACATATTACCAGGATAATTGTAAGCCTTCGTTAACCGGGGAACGCTTCCAAAGTTGAATAGTGGGTGGTTTATGATTTGAATGATGTTCAACGAAACCAAAATTTGACTGTCTGCCCATCTTTACTTTCAAATCATCATGGAAATCCGGCTTTGAAAAGAATTGCCAGGCATACGAGAAATGGATTCCTTACAAAAATACTGAACATAAAAAGCAGTGGTTTCATTGAAGTCAAATTTCACACGCAGTTACTAAGCAAGCAAAGACAACAGCTAATTGAGATCATGCACCGTATATGGAGGGACATGAGAGAATATTTTTTTTTGTTACATTTTGAGTTATTAGTCTCCAATCAAAGAGTCACAGCTACATACTAGTACTCTCAATGGTGTTGTTCATCAAGATGATAATAAAGCACCTCATAAAGCAAGAATAATTCAGGAAAACTTATAAGTTTCAATGCAGAAGGTTTATCTCATCCGCCTTATAGACTTAATATTGCTCTATCTGACTACCATCTTTTTACCAATTTGCAGCATCTCAGAAGCAATATTTTATGCAAATGAACCCCTAAAAATACGTCTCTCGGTTCTTCTCCTTAAAGCGCATGGATTTCTGTTTCGAGGTCTTCTTAATAACAGCTATAGGGGAACGTTTGTGGAAGATCATTAGAAACGACAGAAATTAACGACAAAATTAAATTTTACTACTAGGTAATTTATGGAATAAATAACACTTTTTAGAAAAAAAAAATCACTTTTTTTCTGACGTAATACTTAATCATTAAAATATTATATTATTGAGAGAAATAAGGAGAGGCGGTGGTGTTCGCAGCTTACGAGCCATGTTATGCCTCTTTGGAAACAAATCGCCTCTATCTTGATTTAAACATAAATCAGAAACAAGTGATGTCAAGGTTCCTCGAGCTACGAGGAGCCTCAGCTGCATTCACAACACACATGAAAATTTCCTTACTGCTGTGCACTGCCGCCTTCTACATCGCCCACATTTTCACCCCATACATTCAGTTTCATACACTAAGTCTCTCATAGACATGTTTCATTCGCACATCGCACATTGTCAGGGGCTACATCGCTCAATGTATCCCTTCTGGTAAGAGTTAAGTGTTTCGGGTAAGTGCTACAACAATGAAGAAGGTAACTCCACATACCGCCGAGTGTCAACACTCTTTGACGGGCCAGACAATGCTAGTCTCATGGGAAACCACATGTTGGTTAGGTGTTTTTGCTTTTACAGGTTAACTCCTAAACCTGAAGTACCTGGAACGTATTGTCCTCTGCTTACTGAGTTTTTACTTTTGCCTACCAGTGACATCTGAAACCTGTGATTGGTATCTTTTCAAATTTGTTTATGATGCTTTAGGATGCATTGAGCTTATATACATTTTGTTAGCAATCCTCTGGATGCATAAATAGATTCAGATTGGTGAACAGTGTTCAAGAACATATTCTGCTAAGTGAAGGACCAAAGCCAACGTGATGAAATACCACATTGGTAATGTGTTAAGTATCAAGCGTAACGACCTTCCTTGTAGGGAATCCTTGGCATCTATAGATCTTAAAATAACATTTACCAGACTTGCATCATCAGTGTTGTATTCTACTACATGAAAGATCAGTCTTACAGAAAATAAGTCATCGACAAGAGGATTAATCTCCCAAGGCGTTCACTCCTGACGTCACTTAGATTCTGGCTACATTTTCTGAGGAATCGCCTGTGTTGTCGGATGTTGCAGGTAAACTGTCACTAGATAATGTCAAAAATACCGCTAGAATTCGTGAAACACTGCCTGTAATCGAACACTATGTACGGTATAATTTCATATCAAAGTATTTCATGTGTCACTAAATAACGTTTCAGTGGCATTTTAGCTCTCTATATTTAATAATTTGCAAGCCACTTTGGGGCCGAGGTGTTGCTGTGGGAGGGGGGGGGGGTGGTTGGATATGGGTCGGGGGTACGAGNGGGGGGGGGGGGGGGGGTGGTTGGATATGGGTCGGGGGTACGAGCTCAGTGTGAAGAGGTAAAAAGGTAGTGCAAATACAGCGAGAGGGGAGAGAGTATAACATGTTCTAAATATTATATTATTGAGCCTATGCACTGCAGAGAAAATAATTCACTAACATTTAGCCATTATTGCTGAGCAACTGAATGAAATTTCAGGCTCACTTTGTAATAATTAACCTCCACCCAGGAGATTGTGTTTACATCGAGTTTGTTTGTCTCTCTCTTTGTTTGCCACCAAGATAACTCAAAAAGTTATTGACGGATCTTTACGGAATTTACAGGCATTGTTAGGTATGTTAGGTGAGAAAAATGACTAAATATTGGCGAAAATCCGTTCATCCGTTTGTGTGTTTGTTTGACGCCTCTTTTTTCTTAATGCCATAACCTAAAAATTAAGACAGATTTTTAAGATATTTGCATGAACTGTTAGATATATTTCGAAGAGTGCATGACCAAATCTTTGCGATGATCTGTCAGTTCGTTTGTTTGTTTGTATCTGTGTTTGATTTCATGCTTGTTAACAATATAACCCAAAAAGTTACGAGCTGATCTTTATGAAATTTATAGGAACTGTTAGTAACGTTGAAAGACATCCATACGTAATTTTGGTAATGATCGGTTGGTCCGTTTGTGTATTTGAGTCATGTCTGTCTGAATGTTTGTGGCAGCAAAACTCGAAGAGTTATGAATACATCTTCAACAAATTCCAGAAGCGGTTATTGCTGTGAAAAGGCACAGATGAGTAGAATTTGGTACTGATGCAAAGGAAATAATAATTTCAGAAACAATTTGAATTTTTCATCACCGTTGCCTTGCTTGGCGGAGGTATGCGTTCTCAGAGTGTTTTAGTTGCTTATGTAGGCACAGAATTCATTAAAAATATTACCATATTTATTATTATTATTGAATCCAACGTTTTTTCAACTATTTTTAAATTCTCTTGGTTGTCAGCATCTGAAAACTAAAGTAATTGTCCCTACGTTCCACTTTCAGATCACAGCCTCATAGAGTTTTATAAAGTCGAAAAATAGATAATGTTACTAAGTAAACACAATAACAAACAGTACAGCCATCTTTTTAATAAAAATAGTCCCAAAGAAGGGCGGTTCCCAATATATATTACGTAAATGAATTTGTATCTACGTAATCTATGCAAGATCGTTGAAAAACTGTTGTCATAAGTTTTCTTCAGTGGCCATTAAGCGACGCCGTAGCACATTTTCAAGGGAAAAATGCAACACTGAAGTTGTACGTGGATGTGGCACAAGCAACTTAACTAATGGTCGAAGTCAAAATTTCCTACGGAAATAGTTGCAAGGGAAAGCCGAGCCGGAATTTATTTCCCACCTGAGGTGTTTCTCATTGCTAAGTTTGACTTCACTGCATCATTTTTATAGTTGACTTTCGGATTCACTACGTTTTTATATGAACGACTGAATATCAGCTTACTATGTTAACACGTGATGCCTCATTATCAAAAACTAATATCCAAACTGAAATCCATTTTGACGTTACCACGGTTGATATTTGAATTACCGCTGTTTTCTTCATTTAATCATAGTGTTGTGTGTCGACTCCGGGCAGCACATAAATCATACTTTTATTAATTTTGTTAGTGATATCTGTTCGAAATTATTTAATCGTTGATAGCTCACTGCTATCGAGTTGAAGGTTTAGGAGCTAGCAGTTTATTTATGTAATTTTTGCATTGGCCAAAATCGTGTTATTTTGGAACAAAATACTAAATAACAGACCTGTATGAGAAGTTCTGAGGCTGACTGTGCACAGCGTAAAGAGTGTAAGCCTAAGTCTGTGACCTGCGCATGTGAAACAGACATTGTACATAAACGTGGATGAGTATCTGTAGGTGTGTTTGTGTGTGTGTGTGTGTGGAGACAGCACGACGGTTGACGTCTATGGGTAGAGATTTGCCGGCGTTGGTTCAGTCAGGCCTTTGAAATAACCACTGCACATGTAGCTTGCATCGGCACGCCATCGTGTTGAGTCGAGTTATCGTGTCCACACAGTGTTTGACTACCACGCTATATTCAAAATTTAAGATACAATAATCACATTAAAAATATGAACAAGCATATTCCATTCCGCCAAAATGTGTATGCAATTTTAGCTAGGTCGTACATGTAACTTTTAATATCGAAGATTACTGCCATCAATTTGAGCATCTCTTATCTCTGTGTAGCCCAAAGGTAACTTACGTAAATCTCCTCGTGTTGTTAATTACTGGGTATGGAAATACCTAAATTTGATATTGTTTTCCATTGAAATGTGTACGTTTTGAGCGACCTCCGAATGCATGCACCGAGTGGACGTGTGCACATGTGCGCCCTGCGTAGCTGCATTAACCATTCCCTATGTCATCCATCATGTCTTGCACGAGTAGCTAATAAAATCATTACTACTGGTGTTGCATTATTACTCTTATTGCCATAAATAAGCAGGAAAACAAATGAATATAGAAACACAGAGTATTTGTTCAGTAGCTTACTCTTGTGACTGGCATTCCCTGACTGGATTCTGCTCCAGGGTTACAGTCGGGATCGTAGCTACACCTATTTTTCGTCACCATGCGATTTATCCTCACTTACCTTGGCGGTCAACCGATCGATCGCGATCGACGTAGTGCGCCTCTTCGGTGTCCAGCAGCAGGTTTCTGACCTCTGCGACAGCAAGCCTATAAAGAGGAAATTCGCGAGTTAATTACATAGGGAGTAATTATCTAACTGTTCAGAAACTTAGTCTTGGTAACGGAGTTTTCAGAATTTGAAATTAGGAACAAGAAGTATTCTTGAGGGTTTTTGAAGAAAGTAAGAGCTTCTTCCTTTCAATAACTAGAATTTTGTTGGGGCATCAAAAGTGGAAATATCACGAGTCATGAAAATTGAGACTTGTACATGCATATTCTGTGGATAATGAGAGCGCTATGCATCATTAGGTCAAGGAATTGAGTAAAGCATAAATAGCATGGATCATTTTTTTCCAGTGACATGTTTTTCGAACAACCCTTGTAGTTCCTATAACCGAACCAATTAAAAAACTATGAAAACTGCACCTTGTTATTTGATTGCTCAAGTGTCATGTTGTGAACTTTATTTTCCCCATCAGAACAACGTTGCCTCCTGCTCAAACTTTCTCTAGGCAAACCGCTCCAGCAACGAATAAAGTTCGAATAAAGAGGCACCATTGCATAAGATGAGAAAAAAGAAATAGAAAAATTACTTCATTTTAAATTACTTCAACTTGAAGCTTAAGTTACTTCAACTTAACTTTCTGAGCCAGTGACGGGAGAGACATTTGAGTTTGGTAGAGAGTACAAATCCATACCAGACCAACGGATGTAAACGACAACATGAAAATATAAAAAAACTGCAATTAAAGTTTCTTAACCTCTTTAACACGTTAACCCACTTTATTTTGTCAACTATTATGTTTGCCATCAATAGTACAATTATTTCCCTCCCTTCCTCCCGGTTTCAGTAGAAACTTAGAATATTTTCAAGTACTTCAATGTAACTATAAAGTGTAGAAATTTTCAGTAGTTTTATCGTCAGTACCAAAAATACGACGTTTTCCAATGCTACAACACTATAATTATAAGAGTGTAGGTGTATTGATCTCTTCTGAAGCACTGAGATTGACTCACGGAAACACCAACGTTTGATTTAGTTAATACGAGCTAAAAAAAAAAAAAAAAAACGCAGCGTTGCTTCTTAACTTTTTGACTTAATCATTGCTGAGAAACGCTCCAGTAATTGCTTCTCAGCTTTTTTATATTATCCATGCTGAAAAGCGATATGTTGCTTTATGACTTAATCCACGCGGTGAAACGATACGTTGCTTCTTAAATTTTAACTTAATCTACGCTAAAGCGGCCCCTACATGGTCAAATTTTTGATCAAACGGTTTGACTCAACGTCAAACGTGTAGCTACACTGATCAAACATTTTACATTTCCATCAAAACCAGTCTCTGCCTAGTTTACTTCGGTGACGGTTGTGTGGTATGGCTGTGTCCAGATGCCTTCGAAGAAAGATTTAGCTGTTCTCACAGTTTCTTTGCTTGCCCTAGAGAAAATAAAGAAAGAAAATAAACGCAAAAACGTTGGTCCAAACAATGGTACCTCCTACGGGATCGTTTCACACATGAACATTTATTCACATATCTTTGTGCTACCGAACCCGAGGACTGAAAAAATTTCCTTAGAATGGATAAANTTGACTTCTTGCTGGAACTGCTACGCCCCTCAATAGCCAAGAAAGACACCAACATGCGACAGGCTATTCCTGCAGAGCAAAGGCTCTCTATAACATTGAGGTTAAACTGAGGCGATTTGATTCAAAATGCCGCTAGACGATCAAACCGTTTGATATAAATTTTGAGTCGAACTAGATTTTCATCAAACACCGTCAAATTTGAGTCAAACGTCAAAACCTCTTCTACACGGTCAAAATGTTTGAGTCAAACCGTTTGATTCAAACCGTTTGATAAAAAATTTGACCGTGTAGGGGCCGCTTAAGCCTCACTACATAGCTTCCTGACTTTTTATATTTAAACCACTCATAGAAACGGTACGGTGCCTCTAACTTCTTAATTTAATATATGGCGCGCTCTATTTGTTGCCAACTTTTTAACTTATGAACCACCTACGACACACATTTTCGGGTTATATCCGTAACTCCTGTACTACACTTCATCCGTAACTCGTTAGAAGGTCGGTGAGATAAAACGAAACGGTATGTGCGAAAACAGTGGTTTCTTGAATCTATCAACATAAGTAAGCCACCGCAGAGAATTCTGTAATATTGAGAAAATACTGACGTAAAACGAGTCCAGTGTATTTCACACGTCATTCTCGTGGTATTCCAGTTGTCTGACTTAGCCCTTTCTGGTCGCTTGGGGGTCCCAAAGGGTAAACACGCGAAAGCAAAGCGTGTTTGACAACGTGGCCACCCTCGTATGGCTCACCTTATAGAAATTAAAGTGGATCTGCATAATGGTTGCTGTACTTATGCTATTAGTCCTCCAACGGTCAAAGTAGCTAATCCTCCTCAGGTTTTGACCTGTGGCTCGATCCTTCTCGCCCACAAACACTGGTTGTACCTGAGCAAGGCGTGATCTTTGAGCAGGCAAGAAAGAGTTTTTGCCGCCTGTCGGCTGCTGGTTGGGAAGTTAGTAAGGATATGTACCTGACCTTCAGTTAGGCACCTAAACGAAAAAAAAGAAATGTGTTGGGGTCCAGAAACTGGAAGGCACTAACCATTAGCCCGCTACCGCTCGGAAGCACCTCTCGGTCACTTCTCAAATTATACTACTGCATTCTAGCGAAAATTGATCTTCGCATCTACTGTAAAGGATTATTCCCTTCGTTAATGAATTTATTGAAGAATTGGGCTAAGTAGTAAGTGATGCAAGCTCATACCTCACTGAAAATAGGAGCGGTCACACCGTACGCTGTCAGTAAACGGTTTATGGTAATTTTAGGAATGTGGTAACCCCTTATATTACAGAGAAGAAACTAGAATAATTTTTTATCAATAGTGTCTTTTTTTCTAGTTATGGGCAGTTCAACTACTGCAATTCTAGGAATGACCTAACACTGTTACTTTTTTATCTCTATCATTGCGCACACAGAAATCTCGACATCGGTAAGTTTCTATTCATTCAATAAAGAGATAAATCTAAACCGGACTCTCATTAGATGTACCTCTAACGGCTGGTGCACACTATCGCAAAAAAAGTTGTTCAATCGCTCGATCAACTTTTCCCATCGCTGGTCACACGTTGCCGTGACTTCAACTCGTTTGAATGTCACGCTAAAACTATACGCCATAACAATTTTAATCTAACTCAGAAATAGGAGGTATACTCAAAGCTTCACCATTGTCGCTTGTCATATAGCGACGCGTGCCAACTTCAAGAAACGACTCATATTTTAGATATTCATATTAGTGGTAGCATACTGTGCAAGCCGAAGTCTTGTTCGTATCAATATAATCGGAAGTGGAATTGGGTGAAGGTGTACGCTTTGCGTTAGTGTACACCCGCCTTGAAATATAAATGGAAACTTAAGCGTAAGAGGAATTGCTCTCGATGTAAGATGCAGCTTGTGCGTGCGTACCTGTGCCAGATCTAGTCGACAGTTATGCGGTGATCGGCGGTTTGGTCGCTGTCAAACTTCTGCTTTCCGGGACAGCAGCTTTTTCATTTATTTTTTCATGCCTCACCGGGTCGCACTATCGTCTCTCACGACGATTTTGCGTTCACTTAAGCTTTCCTGCGCGCGCCACCACTAAAATAAACACTACCTAGGCAGGCTATAGGGTGACGATACCTTACCCTGTCCTGGTTAGGTAAGGTTAGGCTAGGTTAGGTTAGGTTAGGTAAGGTTAGGTAAGGTTAGGTAAGGTTAGGTTAGGTTAGGTTAGGTTAGGTTAGGTTAGGTTAGGTTAGGTAAGGTTAGGCAAGGTTAGGTTAGGTTAGGTTAGGTTAGGTAAGGTTAGGTTAGGTTATTTTAGGTTAGGTAAGGTTAGGTTAGGCTAGGTTAGGTTAGGTTAGGTAGTGCTTATTGTAGTGCTTCTGGTGGTAGTTGCGCGGCAAGAAGGCTTACTTTAACGCACGCACAGTGATGGGCGCACACAGAATGGCGAGTTTGATGCCAGTGCCATCAGGTCCTGCAGCACCTTGGATTCACAGGCGGGGTTCAAGGGCGCGTTCGCTTGGCTAGCGATTGTATGATCTTGGTATTTAACTTGTCTCAAACTTGAGAGAGGAGCGTCGGCTTCGTCACCACAACTTGTGTTGCAAGTGTTATTAGAAGCAACACGAATCCGTTGATCCTGCTGAAAACTCCAAATTACGAAGCGAGATTGAGTTGATCAAAGTCTCAAGGGTAACCGATTAACTTCAACCCAAGAAACGCGGTTGAAATAGGAGTAGTCAGTTCACCTGTGTGAAGTTTCAGACCAGTCAAGCTTTAAAATCTTAATTTCAGCGCCCAGTCGAACAGGCCTCAATTAATGTGCTGCAATTCGTTTAATTTTAAGTGCTTTGGAATTTTAATCGTGGGCCTGGATCGGCCGCGTTGCACTGTGTTTCTGGTGTTGATAGGCAACCGGCGACGCTTGCGTTTTCCGTTATAAGTTCACGGCTGAAGCTCTAAATTTGATCTAACCACCAGGATCGAAATACCGCCCAACCTCAACGCTTTAGCTCGTCTTGATCGCAGTGAGCGGACCGAAAAAACAGGCCTCCAGCTGCCGGGTGGAAGGAGTGCCACTTGTGACAGCCTCGTTACGTAGGTGGCAAAAACAACGAAATGGTTTCCTTAATCCATTAACGAACCAACCGGCGTGTAGCGGTCCAGAAGTGAGGTGCCGCTATAGTGTGGGGTCTGCCTGATATTCAGGTAAAATTTGGGTGCTTATACAAGTCAGGCTCGGCACCTATTTTGACTGAACCGAATCTAACCTAACCTAGCCTAACCTAACCAATAGTCTCAGGTAAGCCGAACACTATACCGAGGCCTGCAGTTGTCGAGTGTTTGGAGGTAATTCCTAAAAATTTTATTTCATTCCAATCTGTGTTATTATGCTACAAATATTATTGGTCGTGTTCTTTTTCTAAAGGAATAAACAATCCTCGACGCGAGCTCACCGTCAACTGATGGAGATGCTTCAAGCAAGGCATATTCCTGCTAGAATCCAAATTTTAGCCTATTAGAGCGTAGTGTCTTTCTTCAGGACACTGCTACTAGCACTATTTTTACGAAAAATTACAGGTTTACTTTGAGTGTTAATGAGCTAAGTTTAATCTTAGATGCGTTCAGGACATGGAGAGTGACGTGCATGTTCAACCGTCTTTTTCTTGCATCCTTGCCAAGTGCAGCAGCCATCAGACACAACCCAAGGACTGAAAGTTGAACCCTGAGGTCTTAATGGACTGCGCAAGGTTTTATCAGTACATAGTAGACAAGATACCGTAGCCTGCTTTTACTTGCACTTCGGCAACTGCGCAGCACCTTTCAACTTAGTCTATCAAACCACAATAGTCATTAGTCCATTGTAGCTGCGGATTTTTAAACTAATTAACTTATTTGAAAAATTGTTTGTAAATGTTCGATAATATTCGATATCGCTAAGTATCGGATAGTTGTGGATGAATTTCCGATAGAGCAACACACTTGATCAGTTCATGCAACGGGTATTATCAGTTAACCCTTTCTTGTCAACCATGTATCTTAATAAACAGTGCTAAGCCTAAGAAAGCTGAGGTATATATAGTTTAAGCCCGAAAACGTCAATGCAGAATACCCTGCTCTGGTCCACTTAGGATGCTGTGCCAGTTAAAAAACTGCCGATTTTCCTTGGGATTCTCTAAGCCAAACGCTATCTTTTAAATTACTGAATTGCAAATTACGTTACAAGTGTGCCGCGCCGTCGGGAAGTGCGGTAAATTAAGAAGTTGCGTCAGCATCTCTCCTGTTCAGTGCGAAGCGCGGGGGCTGTTGATTCTATGTACTACGATGAGGATTCATTCCTCCATTTTAGCTGCGGCCTGATTTCCAGTTTAAAACATTAACGAAGATAAGTGCCAGCAATTCTATTTCGGCACACACTTAGTTATTTTTTCTAAAGCAGCTCCAGCGGTTATATCGAGAGGAGTCTCCTGTACGTGTATAGACTGCACCGGGACTTCAGATGCATCTCGGTTCAAACATGATAGCCACATGCAGTGTACTTAGCTAAGGCGCATTCGATTGGGCTGCAAAATTAAGCTTTCAAAGCTTGGCTCATCCGAAACTCCAGACAGGTGCGCTGGCTTCGACTTGTTGATTAAAGTTTTAGGCGCTATACTCTTAATTATTCTGTGCCCGGTAGAATTACCATAAACTTCGTCTTACTCTGTGAAATGGAGTTGTGGGTCGACTCAACGTAACCGGGCTGTCTCTAGAGCACCTGCCTGCATTTCCGGACTAGTCAAGTCAAGTGGGCTTGGCTTACATTGACGTCTGCTAATTACGGTTATATAAGGAGAGCTGCAGCAAACCCCGCCCACTGAGCACCCAAACTACGAGATTTCCGAGCGCAGAGTTGTACAATAATTTCTCTTTTTCAATTGCGTTATATTTGCTGTGCACCGAGTGTCCATATATGTAGCTATAGGAACATCTATAAGAAGAAGTTATTTCAGCACACAGTGTATAAAATTACATTTTCTAGAGGTGGGCACTTGCGTTTCTGATTCCGGACCTCTTCTACACCAGCGGCCAAGAAAGAAAAAATTTTTGGTAAGAGATTCATCAGTGCCAGTCTATAAAGGCAACAAAGATCAAAATAAATTGTCCGAATAGTTTTAATCGCTCTATTTTAATCACATGTATTGAAAGAATTTTTTAAATTACTATTTAATTATCGTCGTATACAATCTGTACGTAGGGCGGATGGATGGCCAGATATAACAACAAGCTGAAACATATCGATATTTTTCAATAGAAAAATATTCTATTTATGATGCGACCAATGCATAACGAGGAAATTTATACAGACACCTTAAAATGTTACGATAACTTGAGCGCACTGCGGGCAGACCCTACATGCATGCAGACAGTGTTACTTTACAACACCTGATGAAATCAAATGTCACTTGGAAATGAAAAGAAAAAAGTGATTACTGTTGCTACATATACAACAAGCTTTGCGTGTATTGCTGTTCAGTCTTAGAAGGCCAAAATGAAGCCGAAAGAATCATCGTTAACATTCTTAAATGTTCTGCTGTACGATGCATCTCTAAAAACAGTACTTATAATACTCGAAAAAATAAATCGTACATATTCTCGTATTATCGATATTTCCACGTGGATCCTCGATAGGCAATGGTCTAAGTTGTGTGTGTGCCAATACGTACGTTGAAACAATATTTCCTGTACTTTTGAAAAGGAGCTAATTAAGTGCCTGTATACAAAGTAAATCGCCACAACCTCAAGTCAAATTTCGAACAGAAACCTCTTTATTTGATCGTATACACATGTATGTACGAAATAACTCGTTCCGCCAGGTGCTCGCTATCATAATGACCTTTTAAATAAGCTACTATTATATATACTTAAGTGGAAACTGGTTATGCTAATCTAGCACTTATACTGTTTTTGTATTTCACGCTGACCAGTAAGTGTTGTCCATGTCAATTATATTACCGTCTGTGCTGTTTTTCCAGACAGCGCCTCGCTAAGAAAAATGAAAAGTATACTGGGGACGGCTTAAAAGTTTTGCTGTACTTTGGAGACTTTTTCTATTGTCCAGTTAATGAAGTTCCTCAATTGCTCCGTAGGATTATACTGAAGGCATATGGGGGTATTTCCGGTCCCTGTAGAGTGTGCGCCCTGCCTATATGAGATTCTGTAGAATACAACTGAGGTTAGTTAAAAACTGGTTGGGCTAGGTTAGGATAGGTTCGGTTCAGCTAGAGTAGGTGCCTAACATTTAGTAATACGCTGGCATACTATGAATTTCAGCTATGAGTCACATACTAGACCAGTACTGAATTTACTTAGGTCGGCTTGTTCACGCTTCACTGAACGGGAAGGAAATAGCAAGAAACAGTCGCGTATAGGACGTAAACAATTTACCTAGATAGTGAGGACGAGAAACCAAAGGAAAAACAAAAAATATATAGACGGCATTTTCTCTAAGAGTACTTCTGTTACATCCTGAAAAATTATAATGCTTGTTTTTAAGTATATTTCATGAATCTTTGTTTAGTGGCCGTCCTCAATTGAATACATTGTATTGGCTTCCACATCCTTCGAGTGTAAGGGCACGTTCGCTTGGCCACGGAAATTAAGCCGTTTGGTTTCGACCTCCCGAATTATTAGTAGTTGTAGAAGTTTTACATATAGCGCCTCAAGGACACAATGTCTATATTGCGGCGAACTATTCCTGTGGTTTAACACCGGCTCGTGCGCCACTGGGACGCGAGGCATGTTTCGTTTTAAATTATCTCTGATTTTTGTCTCTGCTTTCGTGCCGGTGGTCTCAGAGTGGTCAGTGCGCTACTAACAGGGAAAAAGGCGCAAGTTGTGTATTTCCAATCCCCAGGCACGCCTGAACGCTTTCGCTCCGCTACAGGGGAAGGAAACAAAAAAACAAGAAGGTAGAAGGCTAGCGGGAATAGGTCGGCCACCTCGATCAGTGGCCCACCTCCCGAAAGAGAAGGGGAAGTATTGAGGGCCCACTTACGTTTACAAAACTAACCACATCGGCCGGAATTGTGGTAACCTACAACATCTCCTGCGGAAAAGGCACTAGGGCCCTTAGGTGCGTGAGGCCCAAATATATTTTGGCAGGGCAATGGCACGCCAGGATATACCAATGAGGGCGTCTCGACTTTCAGAATTTGACACAGACACTTTAGACTTGTCATTTAAACCCTGCTGCATGTGCTAGAAGCAACACATTTGCATTGAGCCTGCTGATAAACTCAATTTTATCAAGCAAGATTGAGTGTCTGAAAGTTGCTAGGGTAGTCAGTCCCTAAAATACAATTCAACGGGTCGCAGCTGGCGAGCCTGTCTGAAGTTTTGGATAAGTTGAGCCTGGCAGGTCTAATTTCAGCCTAATCGAACAAGACCTTTAAATCACGATGAAGATATTTTAATAATTGTACAGTCTTAAGTGGTAACAATTTTTGTCGCAACACTAACCAAACAGGGGCCAAACAATGGGCAGCAATGCACTGTAGTTTGTAATGATGGTATTACTTGATCTTTGTATCTAAAGTAACTCTGGTAACAAGCTGGTTTTTGTTTATCGTATCCCTATGTGTACCTAAGAAAGGATACGTATTTATTTTATTCATTAGCACTTCCGATAAGGAGACCAATCGTCCGCGCATCAAATAGCGATATGGTACTGAGACAATTAGTCTCCCCCGGGGAAACACTGGGCCCGCAGCGTAGCACAAGCTTCACGATAAAAGCCCAAAAGCCAGTAAACTCCCGAACAGACATTACTCTCGGGGCTCGGACACACGATCGGGCAGAGCTCCTCAGTGTCGCCAATACACCACAGCATTTGCTTCGTCTCAGTGAACTGTATAAATTTATTTTTAATCAGATGTTGAGGGGAAATAGCAGGGGTGGGGCACTGTAGCTACTTTACACCACAGGTACTTTTCGCCGTAGGTTGGTACAAGGAAGCAAGGAATACGTGCAATTGCTCTTTTTCTGTACCAGTTGTAAGGCATAAGTTGCAAGTGCAATCTTATAACATGGTACACGTGTCTGCAAAACAAGAAGCCATCCATATTCGGTAACGCAGTTACATCTGCACAGATTTACCGATTGGTCTCAGGTGAGAAATTTGGAGCATACTACTTTCTGAAAATTTTCAAGTAGTCTCAACTTCGTTTAGTGGTCAAAATGAGCAATTACGTGATATAAAATAAAGTATAGATAATAAAAGCAAATAGCTGTACAGTGCACTTCATTAAAGGTTCACTTTTCCTCATCATATAACCCTCACGTACACGACCGTCAAATATGAATGACGGCAATGAATGTACAATGATCGTTAATTATTATTCATTGATCTTATTGGGGTAAATACTTGTTCAGTTATAGAGCATGCGCAGATCTGGGATAACTATTTATTAAAGCCATTAAGTACGGCTAGTTCCATTTCAGCTAAGCAGCACTATAGTGTCTCATCCGTTCTATTGGATGTTCTGCTTAAATTATAATTTTATTTCTTTCGAAATATGAACTGCATTTTCGAATTCTGCAAGTTACAGTTCAGCCCTATCGATTTAAATACCTCGTACTACAATGAAGTGCATACATCGATAATGAACTGCAGGAATATAGTGTGAACGAAGGAGCTCGAGCAGCCATGAAGAACGTATTGATGGCGTATGTACATTGTGAGCATCTTTATAGGCACAACAGGTGATTAATAAATCTCACTGTAAGAAACATGCTTTTTTGATTATTTGCTTGCTTGTCTCTTCGTTCCTGCGTGAAGGATTACATTGGAGAAATTTCTTGAGCTGAGACGCCAGAGGGTCGTTTCCCTACCAAATTCTTGGCATCGAAGAAGTGAAAAAGACTAAAGTACCTTTACGGCGGTGCTAACGTAGATACTGGAGTGCATAATTGATATTTTTTCCAGTTCATGATGAGTATGTTGAGTAGATCAACGAAGAAAAATTCGAAGAATATTCCTTAGACCAGAACTATACGGGCGGAGCGCCGGAAAAGAATCGTTATTGAGGTAGTTACTTTTTCCTAGCGTCATCTGATGACGGTATGAGCCACTGTACTACATGAAAATAAAAATACAAACATATAAAATTACAATATGTAAGCGAAACAAAATAATGAATAAAACTGTATATAAAAACTAATTATAACCAGAACATTGCGACAAGGGTCCGATCAACACAGTAGTTATTTATACGCGCGAGTACTTTCTGTATGAAGAGTAATTTATACCGGCAGCATAAGATGAGCACACATACCGAGCACAATCCATGGTCCGGATGATGCAAAGTAGCTATCAATAGGTTGGCAGAACAGTAATTTAATTGATGTTTGATGTCAAGATGGCAGATGACTGATGCTCGAACAGTCTTTGTGGTAACAGGTATTTGTATGCAAAACTATTTTCTTTCACCCTCTTTCAAATAAGATTTATACATAGATTGGCATTGACATGGTTCGGGGCTAGCTAGGCAGATTTACTTTTTCTGCGACCTACAATTCAGAACAAAGGTACACAGTCTTCACTCATTCTCTGAATTATTCTTCTAAAAAATTATTACAAGTGGAAATTGATATATTTTCATGATAGTATATACAGCTGTTCTAAAAAACGACGTATTCACCAAAGTCTGGTTCGCATGGCGTTCATGTTTGCTACTTTAAAGGAAGACCTGACTGTAGGAAATGTACAGATAGTGCAGTGAAATCTCGAATATAAGCACGTGAATCGAATTGGAGCGCCGTTGCAAATTGTAATTGTTGTATTTGACGGCAGGGCACTGCACAAATAGAGATAAAGAAATATTAAACTGTACGTGGAGCAAGCTTCTTTGACGTTCTAAGTTTCTAATGTAAATTACAGGTTCGGGACATTCTGCACATTTGACTTAGAATTTACTCACACTCATCGTACAGTGTAAGGGGCTACAACCCACAAGTCACAGCACTCGCTATATACGTGTCCCATCGATCAGCCGATCCAGAGGCGTACAGAAGTTCACTTCTCGCTGGTGGCGATATCGATCGCCGGCACCCTGATGGGCCCTTTAATGATCCATGGCAAATGCATTATAGAGAGAATATCGTTACTCACTGACTGCAAACTATTTACTGCAGGGACCGTACACTTCCGCGATAGGCCATTTACGTAGCTCTGCGAAAGCAGCTCGGCCAGAATAAGTATTACTTATGCATGTTAGAGGAAGAAAAGAGTAGGGGTTATTAGATATGTTTCTAATGCATATCTTGGTAGTTTATTGTTGCTTGAATGTAAGTGGTTGCTTGAGGAGGTTCGGCTAATGAAACACTCCGGTTAGAAATGAATCGGCGTCTCCATTTTAGGCAAATAGTCGATTTCTAAAAGAGAGCATCGGAAAAGACCTCCTAAAATTTACCGGATTGGGCTGGCCGGCATAAGCTGAAGTTTAATATATCTTTTCATTTCATCCGCGATCGCTTGGCCCATTTGATCTCGATACTATGGACGTGTTGGATTGGGTCGTGGAAGTTGATTTATGGCCAGCCCACTTTACATACTTAATTGTCTTGTCCGGAACCGCTCATAGGAACTCTGACTTCGCCCTTCTGATTCCTGTCGCAGGTGTTGGAAGCGACCCGCATATCCTGTGCCGACAGAAAACTCTATTTAAGGACCGAGATTGAGTTCTTGGAAGTTTCAAAAGTAATCGGCTCAGGGTCAGTGCCTTTTACTTAATGAACGGATTGAAGCCAGGGTACCTGTCGGACGTTCCCGACAAGTCAAGCTTAGAATTCGGAGGCTTTATTCGGCTGCCTAATCGAACGTGCCCTATCTCTAATGAGACAAGCATACCCTAAAAGAGTTTTTGGCAGCCCGGAAGCTCAAGTCGTAATTTTGAGACTGCATGCGGCAGCCGAAAATTTATCAGGTAACCCTATATTAGGACCAACGTATTTTCATAGCGATGCTTCAGTCAATGCTATGCCTGTGACAGACCGACATTTCGTTTGTCTCTATAAAGTTTACGTGTAAGAAAATTCAATTTCGAGTGAAGTCGGCAGTCTGACGCGTAATAGGATTGCGAGCAACGTCTGATATTTAACTTAAGGTAGAGAAGAGAGCGCTCAAGTTTGAAGTCCCAGGCAAGTTATAGCTACTAGGATCAGATTTTATTGTTGCAACCTGGCAAATTTGACCGTACACTGTCAAATAATTAACCGTACATACTGATCGAAGTCGTATTTGAACAGTTACTAAATTCGTAAGTTCCGCTGTAACTAAATTCGTTATTCCACAATAAATACATTTCAAAGTTTTCGAATGAAGCAATTCGTAAGTCCTGCAGTAACTTAATTCGTAAGTTCCATGAAAGTAAATTCACAGCTTTTACAATAAGTGAATTCCTCAGTTTTGCTTGAACTAAATTCGTAAGTTTTTCAGTAACTGAATTCTTAAAGTTTGTGATTTCTAAACTCATAAATTGTGCAATAATTAAAATCTTATGTTCCGCTAAAACTGTAATAACTAAATTGGTAAATTCTACAATGACTAAATTTTGTATTTCTGCAATAACTAAATCCGTAAGTAGCGCAATAACTACCGTATATATGTTGTAACCGCCAATTAAGAGCCATATATGTAGAAATACTGGCAAACGAATTCTGGATGCGTTAAATTTTCCAGTTGTAGGTTAACTTGTAACTGGGTTGCTTATTCTGTTCTATATGGAAGATCACCGACTTCACAACATATGGATAGTGCGGGATTAATATTATAAATAACGTACCATAATAATCTAAACAGTAAAAGTATCATAGTGTTATTCCTACGAAGCGTAGTGCACTTCTGCAATTAGTGTTGCATATGGCCAGCTGCACTGTCGAGGGATAGACAGGTGCTCTAGAAAGAGATTGCGTATGTATATAAATAATATTTATATATAGGCATGTGTACCCCTGGCTGAAAGTATGGGACGGTTTTTTAATTGCAATTTCTTGAGCACTAGGGGTGGCATTCACCTGAAATCTACAAAAATGATAGTTATTGTCCATCCTAATAAACTGTAAATACATCAACTGTTTTTGAAAAATAGGCAAAGATTCAGAGCAAATAAATTTTAATATTGAAAAATATATTGTGAAAAATCCGGGACCTGAACGAAATTTCCTTGAATGTGATAGTTGCATTCTAATGAGAAAAAAACTGAATAAATATCTCGTGAATAAGCCTTGATTGTTTAACACAACTACACAGTACACACATCGTGCTACAAAGCTGTACAAGTTGAACACATTCTTTTCGAGAAATTTTTACCAATTCCTCTTGAATCTTAAGCCATAAATAGCCAAGGTTTATTGGATTCCTAGCCCTCAGAAGTGGTCGCATAGAGTGCCAAAGGGTTCCACTCGGATTCAGATCAGGAATTTTGGGTGGTCAGTCCGTAATTTTGAAATGTTGTACTTTTAGATAATGCGTGACCAACTTAACCTGTTGGTATACGAGGCACTACCAGCATCAAATGGATAGTAGCTCGGGGAATTTTAGAGTTATTGGAGTAACATTATCTCGATGTATGTTCTTGTACATTTTTATCTATTACACTATTATTCTGGGCAATGAGAGGAGTAGTATGTACTTAATTGCCATGGCTGGAATACAACCCAAGCACCATGCAACTGACTGCCACCTCCAAACTCAATAGTTTTTAGTGCAGAATTTGGTGCCCAATCCATCACCAGTCCGACTTCTTCCAGATGTTTTCCTATCAGATCCAAATAAAATAAATGTGCTTTCACCGCTGGAGAAAACATTCAGCCACGTTTCGTGTGACCACAGGATGCGCTTATTCATCGGCAGAAGCCAAACTGAGCGATCGATTCTTTTTGCTGATAAGATATTTATTTCTTCAGCCGTGGTGTTGCTAACAAGCCATCATCGCCTACTAAGAACTTGCCTGGGCACATTCATGTCGTAAGTAGTAATGACTGGCCTAGAACTACTTGCTGCAAATTGGTTTTTTATGTGTTACAGATTATCTTCATAAGGGCAAGCGCACACATACGCAAAACTTGCGCTCCCGCACAATTCTGCGTCCGATTGCGTTGCAGCCAATCAGGCTTTGGCTTGCATGTTGCTGTACTACGAAAGAGAATGTCTAAATTATGAATCTTTTTTGCAGTTTATGCGCCATATAGCAAGCGGCAACGGTCAACCTTTGAGTATGCCTTCTACTTTTGAGTAAGTTTACAGTGGCAATGACATATACAGTGTGACATTCAATCGCTGCATGGAAGTCGTCGACACGGCACAGTGACCGCCAATGTGAAAAGTTGAGTGTCTGGGCAGTTTTTGCGCTAGTGTACACCCGCCGTAATGATTCTGTCTTCCTTTTGTGATGTTTTTCTCGGTGTAACCTCATCATTGGTGTTTGTTATACGACCAATGCCCTGGTATATAACTTTTAAGTTCTTCAAACGGCAATCTTAGCTTCACACTTTCAACCATCTCCCTAATGCTATAAGTTTGCTGGCTCAATTCAGTTATTCGCATCCTTAAAGAGAAATCAGTTTTGGAACTCAATGCAGTTAGTGAAGCACTGCACGGACGGAGTGAAAACTGGTAGGAAAGTTCGAAACTTGCTAGTTTTCGACGACTAATTTGCTGTAATGAATAAAGAATACAATTTTATTTTATGTTTTCGCTTTCATAAACTGAAACTGGTAGAATCTCAATATCTTGGAACTTCTGTTTTTACTTCTACGTAAACTATAAGATAATTAACTTGCATCATTTCATTAACAATTTGAATAAAGTATATAGATATGCAGTCCCCACTCCCTCCAACCAACCCCTACATTCCCGTCCCCCCCCCCATCCACCTCCCCCAACTCCTATGCTGGGATGTATCTATGGGTACCAGGGAATCAGCTGTGAATGAGTTTTTGGCAAATCACGTTACGCGCCGTGCTCAAAGTATGAATCTTTTATGATTATTTTATATTCACAAATATGGGACTATTGCATGTAATTTTCGGACAGTAACGGACCGCTGCAGCGTTTCACTTTCGTACCGAAAGATCTGTGATTATTTGTTAACTAAAAATAAAATAATATTATTGTACCACAAGATCCAGAAGTAAAATGAGGAGGATGGCACAGCTGTGGCTGTACGACTGGTGTCAGCCTTACAATCGTGACTTCGAGTATGAAGAATGGAACTGCGTCTATGTACTTTATTCGCAGTTTTTCATTGTCAATACGGTACACAAATGAATAAATAAGCAGATAAATAATATGAGTTCAAATAAACAAATGGACTGATAAATACACAGTGGCCTTTATTACTGTGATTGATTAAAATAGTGATTATCGTCAGTAAGCCATTTGGGTGACAAGACGAGACGCAGCGCGCACGTGTGCTGTAGTCTCGCGTGGTGTTGCCAGCATATAAACCATACGACGAGCTGCGGCAAAACAGTCACTCGTGCGCTACGGTCGAGTGAGGTTGTGCTGCATTCGTTCTTCGGCTCTCACTCACAGAGCCCGCAAACGGGCAACGTTTACGTTTTTATTCAGTGCTTTTAAGGTTTAATATTATCCTAATTGACTGATCATGTGCCACAGTTGATGAAACTCGTATTGTGAAATACTTGATGACGAGAAAAGTTTGGAAAACGTGAGAATTGAAATTTCACGTTTAATTATTTTATGAAGTGAACACTCGACGAAAGTGAAGCTTATTTGGTATCATCGTGAACAATTTCTTAGTTAAAAAATGGAAGATTCAGTTCGATTCGGATCAGAAACAATCAAGGCGGATACTGCAACACCTTATTCTGATGCGACTCAGGTATGATTGTAGTTGAATTTAGAATTCTTATTTTTTCTCTTATCTTAGCCTAACCTTGAAACAACTTCACACTGCCTAATGATGTTGATGTCTCTTCTTGGTTTTTGTTTTTTGTAACACTTCTCACAGTTGCATTATATGGTTTCGAATGTCGTCTTCTGGGCATAACCCTGCGAAATATATATATATATATATAGCCTAGGCCTATATTGTTCTGTTGGCTGTGCTTCTTCGGTTGTTAGCTAAATAAAATGCAAGCGAACTTTAACCCTAGCGTTTGTACCTATAAACTGTAACTTGGCATTGCCAAAGTTTTACCAGAACTATATTTACTAGCTAGCCTACAGTTAATCTAGAAACTACAAAAATTAATTTGACTCCCATGACGAATTTGCCGGAACAGTTCAGAGTTGCTCAAGTGCTCTTTCCTTGTATTCTCCCATGTCTATAGCCTACTAGGCTATACGGTAGTTTTTTTCCCTTTTCCGATAGACATAACGTGTTTTTATTTGGTAACATTCTGGTAGGCTTTTTCACGGTTTACTCTACCCTCCATTTTTTTTCATATAATGTATAGAGATAGCCAGGCAACGTAACTTAGACGTTTAAGGTTACTGAATAAGTCAGCTTGTCACAGGACTAGACATGTTTGTACAGGGTAAATTACTATGCATTACGGATGGGATGATGCAACTGGGCAATATTTTCCGTCAAGACTCGCAAGAACTTGACCTGTTAGGAGTTGGGTAACGCCAGAGCTGTCGATTTTATTACCTTTAATTTTTATTTTGCCGAGACTTGCGTTCCAGAGTCTCTTTTTGGATATATTATTAAACATTATCCACCTATTGTCAATGTGATGCAGGTTTTCGACACTGGATAACTTGTTGCTAGTAATTTTCAAATACATTCGTTTGAAAACAGGAACGAATTTATAAATTACGTGCTCGAATAGGTTTTAAACTTCGCAGTCAGTCGAGACGAGCTGTTTCATTTTAATTAGCATTTCATGTTAAGCTGTTGTTATGTGTCTGCTAGAACGAACCATTCGTGTGTTGTTCTTGTCTTTGCAACTACCATTAGTGATAATACCACTTCGTAATGAAACACTAGGTACGCAACTGAAATAAAAATAACTTGTCATGCAGACTGTCTACTGTCTAGGCTATACACACTGCAGTCGTCTCTATTCTTTTCGAGCCCTCAGTACCCTTACTCATTAGCTATGTAGAATGCAATGGTATGCCGTGCCGAGTTGCATTCCTGTTCCATTAACTTACCTTACTATCGTTCAAGTTCCAATTCGTCTATTGTTAACGTTAGTGTTGCCGGGTCAGAGCAGGAAATTTTTGAAGTTCGACAAATCCGACTTGGAAACTCACTGAGCCAGGGAGTCGGACTTTGTATATCCGACTCCTCAACTCTGGTGAACGTAGCAGGCACCTAACAATTTGAGGCCTTCTTATGCACGACATTCGCGTGCTTCAATGCATGTTGCTCCACCGAACTTGGGCGTGCAGAAACCTTGGAGTGACGGCATTTTTCGCGCACTTCTTCGTCAGCGAGCGACAAAACACCATCGATTCTGGAGCCAATTTCACGACAGAAAAACCTAGTTGCTTGAAGTGCGTGGCGAGCCGTAAACATGTTTAAAAAACTGGACTATTGCTCCCGAGCATGCGATATAGGCTAGCTAGGTTGTGACTTGTGAGGTCGGTCACTGGTACGGCGTTGTTAACTTCAGTTTATGATGCGTGGGGCTCTTTTTTACTGTAAAAATATTTACAAATGGTAGGTAGGAGAGGTAGCAGTGGTAGAAATAGAGTGGTTGGTAGTAGAGAAGTCTGCTAATCACCCAGGGCGATCTCTGTTTTCCTATCCGTTTAGCTTGGACTTGCCCGGAGCTTGAATCGTTGGCTTTCGAATCGCCGCTTCAGATCGAGATTTAGACCGATCATGTACGTTGGAGACGACAGGGACTAAAGCTTGCTTCTCAGGATTGAGTTTTCGGTCGTCTCTAACGAGACTTGTGAGCAATTAATGGGCTGAAACTCGATGCGAAGTGGTGCAAATCCAACGCTCAGGACTGGGGATTAGGACAATTTAATCTGATGCTAATCACATCATCAATTGCCACAGTTGCTGCGGTGTCAATCGAAACGAGCCTAGAATCTCCCAAAGAAGAGCAAGCATTGATTACTGTGCGTAGCCGGACTTAGCCTATCCTCAGAAACGAGAGACTCAAAAACTTCGGGGTACATTTTCTGTAATTTCAGTGGATATTCTAATTCGAGGTTTTGCTACCCGAATTATAGGTACCTAGCTTTCATTGCTGTCATCGCTAGGAATAGTAGTGAGCACTCCCTCAAGTTCTACCTTGGTATAGGCTAGGTACCTACTATAGTGTATTTATTGACCATTACAATTTACAATACGCACAGGGTGCCCGCGCCGTGCCACGGATCGTCCGAATGCTATCATGAGTGACTCATTTGTCGCTGGAACTGTTCCGTTTCGCCGTCTCCGGCTTCAACTTCTCTTGGGAGAAAGTGAAGGTGCTTTGGTAGGGCATGTGTGGGGGAGGGGGGGGAGGGACAGTTATTAAAATAATGAGACTACCTACTTGGGCTAGTGCATTCACCCTGTAAGAGTTTATTCATTTCTTAGTCTGTAGCACAATAATATATTACGAATATGTCACTCTAGTCTTGGGTGCAAATACTTCCCCCCCCCCATCTCCCTCCTATGATTGGCGGCAGTGTTGAATGCAACTCACATCGTAGCCTATATTTCTCTTGAGGTACTACAGCAAGAAGTAAAGATTAACTGCATAGGTATGCGTTGATCAGTTGATCATCCAAAGCAAGATAAAACAGGGATTTTCCCATAGGCTACGAATAAATGCCACTGATCGGTAGGTATTTGTGAAGCATAGGCTAGGCCTATAAAAATGTCCAACCTGGATGGCTGTATAGCCTAATGACGATACGATAGGCACATGCGAGTACGTAAAAGCACGGACTCTCGAGGCTGGACGGTGGTATGAAAAATCTTGTTTTGCTCGGATCCTGATTTGTAGTGAAATGTAAAAAAAAGGAAATAAATGTTCTATGTTCATGCTCAAAACAATACTTTTAATCTTGAACTTAGTGCATGCACATCTATACCAGCGTGCTTGAACTTCAATTAGGCTAAGCGTGTTGTAATCATTTGTCACAACTTTCCGTGATAAATCGAACCCTGATCTGGATGTAATCCTTTCTTTATACTTTAAATCGTGTTAATAGCTAGAGGTTTTAAATGGGCGATTTGCTTGCCTTTACATATGGCAGGAGACATAACCGTCTTGGTTGTGTTTCTTCGGCTCTACACCTTATATTGCCATATCCCCTAGCCCTAGCCTCTCCACCCCACCCCCTTTAACGCCTCCACTCCATCTCCTGCAACTCCTCCACCCCAACTCAGCCCGTCGTAGCCTTGATTCCTCTCTCCCTGCTCGGAGTCTGAACGGACATAGCACCGGAAAAACTCCAATGAAACTCTACGGTAGTTAGTCCGAGCGTTTCACGTCATTTCTTTCACGCCAACTTGTTTTTTTTTATCTCGTGTAGGGGATTCCCAACCGGGTGTGCGAGATGCTCTCTTAAGGGATGGGAAAACTTGAATTATTTCCAGGTCTTTCGAAAGTTAGGCCTAACTTGAATTTGTGTTAGGTAGCTACAGTTTTAATTTTTTATCATCATATACTACTTCGTAGGAGGTGCGAGCACACATCAAAAGTTTGCTAGGAATGCCAGGCTTGTAACGTGTTAGGAACCACTGGTCTTGAGGCCTGTTGGCACCCTGCTCGCCCTCTTAGACTATTTGCCAAGTTTACACTCACATGGATGTTCAATTTGAGGCGCTTAACGCATCGTCAGCAAGTTACCTTACTTTGAATACCTTGAAGCTATTTCGGACGAAGTCCAGTTGGCGTTAAGTACGCCGCCCCTCTTTTCCCTGCCACAATATATTTGGGCCTCACAACCCCAAGGTTCCCTAGCGCCTTCTCTGCAGGGAATGTTGCAGCTTGCCGCAATTCCTGCTGACGAGGTTAGTTTTGTAAAGTTAGGTAGTAGGCTCTCAATACTTTACCTTCTCTTTCGGGAGATGGCCACTGATCGAGGTCGCCGACCTATTTCCGCTAGTCTTCTACCTTCTTGTTTTTTTGTTTTCTTCCCCTGCGCGGTGTAGCTGAGCGAAAGCGTTCTGCCGTGCCCGGGGGTTAGAGATGCACAACTTGCGTCTTTTTCCTGTCAGTAGCGCATTGACCAATCTGAGACCTACCGGCAGAAAAGCCGAGACGAAAGTCTTTGTTAATTTGAAACGAGTCATACCTCGCGTCCTACTGGGGCACGAACATGTTGGGGGGAATACCACTTGTGTCCCTGATGCGCTAGTAAAGTTTATACTACTATGCCGCCCCCCTTGTGCAGAGGTGATGCTGGGTGTAGTTCTTTCTTCGCTGTTTTATTGTTTTTTACGAATGCATGAAAATTAATACTGAACGCTTTGCACACCGAATGTAAATCATGCTCAACTGCAGTATTTTGAAGTTCGCGATTCCGAGAAGGATTAATTAACTCGAAAAACATAAGTTTTTTTAGCAAACAAATATTTCACAACAATTGAACCTATAAGGCAGGGCGTACGGTACTTTACGAAGAACATCTGAAATAATACCGTCCTATAGCCTTCGAGGAACGCTATTAAAAAATTGGCCGGACAGTTCTTTGGGCGGTTGGTATCAAACTGTTGAAATAAAGTGCACCAAGTAGGTCTAATTCCATCCTTCGCCAAGAACATATTATAGCTACACATATTATCATCATCATCATTATTAACACTTCACGCTCGGGCCACCACGGACAGGTCGTGCAACCCAAGTGAAGCATTATGCAACACCGGGAAGCCCGAAACACTGCCAGGGAAAATCCAACAAATAGCCATCAATAGGTGACTTGAACGCCTCCGGGCCTAGCCTACACGGTAGAAAGCAGATGTTGGCACTCGGCAGTGAATGCCAAGCATGTTTTAGTCTCATTCGTTGCATGAGTTAACTCCTACAATTGGCTAAATATATAGCTACTGCATTAGTGAAACTCTTGTGTCGTAGAGAATATTGAGAAATTCTCATAAAGGTGAAGTTGCTGAGTTTGACTGGACACTGAAGAGCTTGACACCGCATCCTATTAATTTTCCACAGCACACAAAGTTTTGACTTGCGGGTTTCATACCTGCTAGGCTCCTGCCTGCGGCCAACCACGCTTTTAAGATTTGGTCAGAATCCCTGCGCCAGAAATAGGTACAATGGCTGTCTTCCTTTGGTCGAAAAGTGTCAGTTGCGGTAGTGAAGGTGAATGCGGAAATTGAGGTTAGGTGGCGACCATGCTAAATAGTGTGAGCCGTGGCCTGGTTGCCGAATATTGTTTTGCTTGGTTTGACGCTGGTGTGGAAATGTGTAGCTAATTCATTGATACAAACTCCTCCAACAATATTGATATCGTGTTAGGAAAATTCTAGGTCGCCTCATTGAAATATATGTATATGTATATAAACAAAAAAAAAAAAAGGAAAAACGTGTCGAATTAAATTTCTAACTTGAAGATAATAAAAACAAAAATATCTAAAAAAAATGATCATAATTCTCAAATTCTGTGCATTCTAACTTTGTGGAGATTATTTTCAACGCATAACCTCCACAAAGTTAGAATGCACAGAATTTGAGAATTATGATCATTTTTATTTTAGATATTTTTGTTTTTATTATCTTAAGTTAGAAATTTAATTAGACACGTTTTTCTTTTTTTTTTGTTTATATATATATATTATATATTTCAATGAGGCGACCTAAAATTTTCCTAACAATCGGGTGCTCGCTTTTGGTCTCCCCTTTATACCTATATAACTAAGGAATATGAAATATAACTATCTCCGAGGTTAAGCTAGGTCATGAGGTCCCAGTATATAGTAGGGTAGCTCTGTAACTTAATTACTCTGCCTGAAAGTATGTATTAGGTCAAAAGGGGTCAAATGATCAAAATAGAATACCTTAGGTTAGATTTTTTATCTTTCATATGATGTGTCTTTCTTTTCCTGCATTGAAGCGCTTGTAGTACTTGAATCATTTACGTAGGTAGGTAGACAGACACCTACCTACTGTACAGTTGTAATGATATGTTAATATAGGAAGTGTCCCGGTGATTTACGATCTAGGGGGGAGTGTAACATTAACAAATGGTGCTATGCAATAATTCGGGCAGTTTCGATTGGGGTGCCAACGTCGATTGAGGCGAAGCCCACTTGACGTGTCCGGAAATTTAGGCGAAGCCCACTTGACGTGTCCGGAAATTTAGGCGAAGCCCACTTGACGTGTCCGGAAATTTAGGCGAAGCCCACTTGACGTGTCCGGAAATACAGACAGGCACTTTAGTTTGGTCACTTGAGTTGTGTTGCACTTGCTAGAGGCAGACCGAATGTGCAGATGAGGTTCATGGAAATCTCACAGGAAGCCGATTAGAGTCAACGACGGAAACTCAGAATCCAAGGCACCTTTCTGAAGCTTCGGACAACTGGACAACTATAGCCTCAAAGGGTTAATGTTGCTGCCCAGTCAAACGCGCCATTAGTTGTCGGGGGGGGGGGGTTAGAGCAGTGCTCCAGAGTCTGAGTAAGAGATACTCTTGGCTCAGGCGTCGAAGTCACGGTTGGTGAAAGTGAGCTTATTTTGCCCAGAATTGTGGACTCTGGCAAAGTCGGTAGGTACACGTCCAAGGGGGTTAGAATCAGACACTAGGTAGGCCTATCTAGACCCAGGAGCTGGAGTCGAACTTACGATCTATGGCTATGCGCCTCTGCAACTCTGGTAGGTATGAAAAACCCCGATGATAATCTGGGTTGCATGTAGCTGGAGTCGTAACCATTCGGTTATTTTTTTAGTGCAAAAAGAGTTTATGTTCGGGTACTGGCCTACCGGGCATTGGACCTTTCGTCTCCGCTACACTGGTTGTCACTACCTTCAGTTTAAATGATAGGTAGTTATTGTTTACAGTCTTACACCTTCTGCGCAAAAGTATCGTTACACCATATAGGCTTCAGTTTTTTCATAACACTTTGTAATTTTGCACATGCTCGAAATGCCTGTCTTCATCTTTGTAAAAAATAAGTGTAACGAGCTATTAATTTCAAATACGGTATTAGCCTAATTACAAATCGAATGTATGCCTACTTTTTATCCATGGAGACATTAGAATAGGTATTACCTAGCTATATAACTGAAGTTACCTACTTCGTGAGAATAGGCCTAGGTACTCTCGTTTCATTAAAGCTGGTTACATTACATTTTTATTTATTATTTTTTTTGAGTGGGTTTTGATGTTGTTGCTAATATGGCTGAAGCTCTAGTGATAATACCTACTCTTACTTGATTGTGTGATTCTTTGGAGATTAGCTACATGTATTTTCTTCTTTTCTTTTCAGACGAAGAAACATCCGCCCAACCACATCAAGCGGCCAATGAACGCTTTCATGGTCTGGTCCCAGTTGGAGCGACGTCGCATCATGAACAGCAATCTCCATCATGCTCAGATTTCCAAACATCTGGGGCAGATGTGGAAAACTCTAACTGAAGAACAAAAGAAACCATTTTATGACGAAGCTGCTAAGCTGCGAATTCTTCACAAGTGTGAATACCCTGATTATAAGTACAAACCCAAAAAGAAAAGACAAAGCGCTAATTCGTTGCGGAAGACGTCAACTGGTTCCGGACGTGTTACGAAGAAAGCAGCTCCTCTTAAGGCTACCAAGAAGTCAAACTTGATTCTGAACACTACTGAAGTCACTGCATCCTCTAACTCTTCACATGTCAAGAACGCGATGGCAGGGTCTCCCATTCATTACATACCTGAGTCTCCTGAAAGTTTCGCAGAATATTCCGAAGCTAGCAGCAGTGCCTTCAAGTTCAGTCCAGATAGGCTAGAGTTAACGAATAACGCTGGAAATCGCGTACGCTCAGTTTCTGGAAGCAACATATTGTCAGTGAGTCCGATGTCCTCAACCTCTTGTGACGATTCTGGCATTGGTAAAACTGTCATCCACAATGATCAAATTTTCAAAGTAAGCCCTGATCGACCGGGGTCAGCTTTTGATTACGGTTCAGTTGGAGCAAATGAGGTAGTTGTTCAGGAGAAGAGTAGTCTGTTTTACTTGGAATCACAGCTTCGATGTAAATCAAGCGCACAACAACTTGGTAACGGAAGCTTTACTTCAGGCGAATCATCCGATCCAACTGTGTTTCAAACGCCACCTTCTTCTCCGGAATCTTCTGCTATTGGGAATCCCTTCATATCGTCCGGGAAATGTCCAGGCAAATCGAGGCCTCGTCAAATACCACCGGCGTCACAGCTTCCTTGTACAAATGTAGTAACACCAGTTCTCTCCAATCCACAACAACAGTCTGTCGTAGTTGTAAAAGAAGAAGTAATTGATGGTTTTTCTTGTAGTTCATCTTCACCAGTTCCCTCGTTTGCCACTGTGCCTTGTGATACAAATTTTGTCAAGAACGAAGTTGTCCATTCTGAAAATTTTTATCCCTATCTTACGAGTGATTGCACTGAAGAAAAACCATTCTTGATCGGCCCGGTTGTTGAAGCATTTACAACTGTGCCGGAACCCGTCACAGGCAACGGATTATTGCCAACCTCTCCCAATTCTGGCTTGGTTCCTCTCCATGTTGATCCTTTAGCCTCTGCGTCGCTTGAGCATATTAAACGTGAATTTTATGATGACTCTGCTTCAAATACGGTTTCTGTTCGACCTTGCTCGTCTCTTTCTTCTCATTTTGCATCAAACGACATGAACTTGACCAACATATTCGCCGATGAGGGTTTGACGCTCGACACACCTTTCGAACCCAACATGGATATTGTTGTTGATCATTTCAAAGATGAACTTGCAAGTCCACCCGAAAACCCCCAGATGTTAATGACGTATGAAGATCTGGAAATGCGTCCACCCTTCACAATGAGTTTACAAAGTCATCCTGCGACGCAAAGCGATCCTTTCCTGACATCGGTTTCTTACTGACGTCGTGCATTACTGTTTGGGTCACGTTATGATATGGGTGCAGTGGTTATACCTGAAGTGTAATGTTAGTAATATTTCTCTCGTGCGTTATTCAATATTTTAATTAATTGATCAGATGCCATCCATAGGCAATTAGCTAAGCCTCCGACTTCGCACGTAATCGTTGTTGACGTTCGGTCCCAGTCCGCTATGACCGAAGTTCAAAGTATATATTTTTTCCATGAAAAGAGTAATAGCTCAGTCGCTTGTCCGAATTTGGCTAATTTTTCCCGAAGATTGGGTTAAAAATTGTCTTCAAGTCATTCTAACGGACAACTGTTTGTTACCGAGGTGTAGGTACCTATGAAGTCCGAGGATGAATGCACTCTAATTGTAGACATATCAAAACATATTTGTTTTAGGTTTTAGTGAACCTTTTTGTATTGTAAATTGTACATATTGTATAGTAGGTTTATGTAACTGTTGAATCACCTATTGTGTACTTATGTGGGTGTTGGAAATCAATATTGTGCCTTTAACGGTCACTAGTGCTCCATGATAAAGAAGTTACTGCCTTCCAGCGTAATTAGAAACACCGGTTATCTCGTGAGAGACCACTTCTGTTGTTCAATGTTTGGTTTGTGCAGAACACCAATTGAATCTCTAGTGGCACCGCTTCCGTCTGCATTATCCCTCCACAGTGTACTATATACATTTCGTGTTTTCTTTGTAAATTTGTAAAAATTAATGGGGAACTGAAGTTCTTAATTTACGCTGTAAGCCGAGTAAGTCAGTTTGATATCTGGTGTCTATGGTACGACCGACGTGCATTGCCAGATCAGATGATACGTAAATTGATGTGTGGTGATGCCAATAGTTATGTTATTCTTTTACACCTACACATCGATTGCCTAATGTTTTTGAGGCGAATAATTCCTTGATCTCACACGATTATTTAGCAACTACTGTAGAGTTAACTCGACGTTTGTGTAGGCCTTTACATTTTACCTTTTTCATTAGTGGAATGACAAAGTGCTCGAAATGTGTGAGAGATAAATCGAAGCGATTTCTATTTAGGTAGGCAATATATGGTTAGAACCTAATTTCGAATTTCCTAGTAAAGGATAATGAAGCAATATTGTGACGGTATAGGTATTGCATGCGTCTATGTTATTGGATGGATTTTTAAAAATTAAGTTCACGTTTCTTGCTTAGATCATTTTCCCCAAATGTTGATTGGCTTGGTTAACTCAAATTATTAGATTTCCATCAGTTCTGTCATTGCTTTGACGAAATTGTATGACTACAGTTGCGTAATTAGATAGTTTTGTGTTGGTGGTTTTCCGGTTTAAAACCTTGGCTAAGTACCTAGTGTTTGTGTACCGTTTGACGTGCCATCCCGCTTGCTTTGCTCAAACGTATACTCATTTTGTGGTTTCGAATTCTCAGAATTGGGCCACGAATGTTGAACCCCGCAAGTACTGGTGATAATTCCATGTTCAAAATATATTCAGTTGATCTCGATGTATGAAGCACCGTAATAAGTTTATGCCTACTTTCTTCGGGAAACGAAATGCTGGTAGTTATACATATAGTAGCTACACGAGTTCGATCGGTTAACGTGTAGCTATACCGTAATGCTTTTTCTTGTCAAGATTGAATGATTTCTGAGGTTTTTTCAAGTTTAGTTTTCTTGTATCCAATACCTAGGGCTATTCATGACACCGCCACCGCGGAAATATCTTTTTTGTTGAAGCGTTAATTCGAAAGTGCGGTGTGTATTAAGTGAAATTAGCTACCGTATTGCATTCTCTTTCGTTAAAATGGAATACTCAAGCTGATCTTAAATGTAAATTGTTAAGTTCAGATGTCTCTTTTTGACATTAAATCTTTGTGATCACCTAATTCAGTCAAACTCCCTTCATTGCATGTTGCTTAGGATGGTGCCTCCATGTACCTATATGCGTTATCAAGTAGGTAGCGATTTTACTTTTTCAGTGAGCTGCATTTTTGATGAATTTATGTAGTTAGGAAAGACAGAAACTCTCATTTGACTACTCTTATTTTCTAATACTTTTCTTCATGCTTGGTTTGTGGACTTGACATGGTAGGTACGATACGTAGATTTTCATTTTGAATTACACGTTTCGAGCTTCGACAATACAGAAACCTCGGTTCGGTAGGCAAGCGTGTCGCGTCCCTTGTGCTTAGAATAGTTTCATTTCTGAAGCAGTGGCGCTCTTTAACTGTGTAGACCTTATGCAAATTTTAAAGTAACCCTCATGTGACGCACTTCCGAAGCTTGGTGGACATTTACGGAATTGCCTCCCCATCATATGCGCGATTTTCAGTGCTGTAACAACGCATCCTTGACCTGGGGAATATACATGATTATATTAACATGGATTAAAGTGAAGAAACGTGCAAGGATGAATTCCTGTTCTAAACGCGTTGTCATATTCCACTTAGCTGCTGTACCGTATAGCTATCCTGTGTAGTTTCTGAGGACATCCGAGCATTAGACGGACTCGGCATTCTAAAGCTTTCCTGTTGATTTTGAAGTAGGTTTATATTTAATTGCTTCATTTTCGTGTATGTACATAGACATTTTAGTAACGAAATTTGCCTCACTTAAATATCGCCTTTGCCTGAAAGGCTGATTTGTTTCGCATTGTAGGGAGATTGTTTTCACTCGACAGGTTTTCCGTTGTGTTGCGGTGAAATTTTAGTATCATTTTTGTTCTGTTTGTGCTTCGTTTTTTAGTCAAACTGCAAATTCTGTTGTTAGAAAAGACGGTTAGGCCATTTCATGCCATAATAGTGTCATAATATCGACGCAGTTAGTCGTGCTAGCGTAGGTACCTTTGGGTCGTCAAGTTAGATACTTTGTGCGACTTTCTGTCTTCGCAGGTTTGATTTAATTTTTTTGTTAAAGTTTATCTCGCATAACCGGTAGCTTCATCATCTATTATTTATGTATTATGTTCCGTGTCAGCTTACTTAAAAATTTTGCATGAGAAGTGTAGACTTTCATTATTATTTTTTCTTGCCTTAAGTTATCCTTAGGCGTAGGGGTTTCGTTTCATAGCTGCTGATAAAGCGAAGCGGAAGTTGTGCTGTATTGGCTGCAATGTAATCTTTCGTGAGCAAGTACCTATCTGTTCGCTGTTCAGTGCCTCTTAGACCCTTGTCGTGGAGATTGTGTTATGTTGCGGGCTGCGTGTATCCGAGAGGATTTTGTTGTATTTTGGAATATTAATATTACTAAATGTTATAAATGTTGCCAAATTTTCTTGTAGCTAACTCAAATAAGCAATTGTTTTCGAAGACAGAAGAATCAGTTCGCTTGTACGGTGGCCGGCAGCTTAAATGCAGTGTTGATGCGTAAGCCTTAGGTGTCAAATTTACGCAGGTAAATTCCCAGAGTTCGCTGAGTTCGTTGGGCACTCGCGAGTAGGTAGCGTTTATATGTATTGCATGGGGCACTGCGTCACCCTTTCACGGTTTAAACATGTCTGTAGCTCTGAAAACCTGCGTTCATTCATTCCGTTCACTCATCGCTTGTATTTGGCGTTTGTGTATTTATGTATATCTGCCAACATACAAATCATAAAACACGTGTTGGTACAGAGCTATAGGGACACCAATTGGTAGGCAACGTCTGCAGGATCAAGTACCTAGGGCGTCGTGTCTTCTTACAAGGAAAAAAGTGTTGCACTAAAACCAGCACGGCTTCCCCTGCGTAGACGGGAGCTGCCCAAGTTCAGTTCTCGCCTGCTGCACCAACACTGGGTTTATTTTCGTCTGTACACGGGAAGCCGTGCTGAGTTAGGGGCAGCACTTCATTTAGTGCAGCAATAGCATTACTTGAAACGTTAATTCTGAAGCGAGCTGGGGTTAATAGGGACAGCGCTTTGCTGATCGAATAGGGCGAATTCGACAAGCACCATAAGCTTGTGAATTTGATTTAAGTAATGGCAGTGGTTCTGAAGAAATTAGTGTTACTCTGTAATACGTTTCTCGGATACTTATCAATGAATTTCCTTTTTATATTAGGTAATTATGCGCCATTAACCGGTGGGTTTTCCGGAGGAATGCTATTGGTCTAAAAAAATGCTACTATTAGCCTAGTAGTGCAATTGGCAATGGGAAAATGTATTTGAGTTTGATTTTAATGCATTTTTCGAATATTGGTGGGTTTTGCATGTTTGCGTATTGTGCGGAAAGCAACGTTAGGTGGATATGTATGGGTGACCTAGCAACAGATGATAATATCGTAGATATTTTACACCTCCGCTGATTTTATTTACAAGCCCTCAAAACCACATGCTACGAGCATGTGAACTGCTTGATACTTTATTCTCTACTATTAAATGTATTGCTTTCTCCCATATCTACTGTAAATTTTCATTTGCAGCTGTTTTTTAATGTGTTCTAGTTTATACCTTCTTCTTGTATTGTCAGTTAATGATAATGGTTTCTGACTTAAAGGTAGGTAACGTTTCCATGACGTTCACCCTTGGATTGCTAATGGTTATTTTACTTAGGTAGGCATTTAATATATATGTGTCTGGAGCAGTTAAAGGAAGAAATCGAATAAATTCGGTTTGTATTTTATTTTCTATGACTTTGTACTTATACCACTCTTTTTACCTGCTTTTTTGTTACGCTATTGTTACTTTTGAAAGTAGTTAGCTATAGCTACTTTAGCATTCTGGTAGGTCGGTACCGAACCTGCTGTACCAGATCTGGTAGCGATGCACCTGCTTAGGAAGCTCAACATTTCTTGAAATATGTCCCAAGTCTAGTCAGTCAGAATATTGTTGAACAGTGGAAATCGTCAACGCACCTATCACCGCCCCTGTGTTCGCCATGTTATAGGTAGGTGGCGTTGTCCATTACCCTAACGGAGTTTTGTTGCGCCCCAGAAGCTGATTTATCGGAATAGTTCCTGGAGCTTCCCAGAATTTTGCTAGAGAAACCACCTATTGTTCTGT
The DNA here is from genome assembly GCA_001587735.2 of Parhyale hawaiensis. Lineage (NCBI taxonomy): Eukaryota > Metazoa > Arthropoda > Malacostraca > Amphipoda > Hyalidae > Parhyale > Parhyale hawaiensis. The sequence continues at coordinate 5,128,900 of LQNS02000211.1, read as the reverse complement.
TTCATATTGCCAGCGAAAATGTTTGCGGATAGGTATTACCCCATCAACTTAACTACAGTGCATCAAGCATCAAAGCGTTGGGTATGTGAGCAAAACTTGCACTTGATTTACGGATAGCTAGCGCAGACTGTCGCAATATGTAAGTGCCTACGTACGCGTTTTTGGGAACGACTTTATCAGTTTAGTGGGGTAGGCTTGGCTTAGTTGACTGTGAACTTTATTTTTATGATGAAAACACGCTGACTTATCAAACTGCCTGTCAGAGGTTAATTCTTAGTCTATATACATAGACATACATACATATTTGCAAAAGCCGTCTTTTGGCTCCAATAGCGAATTCTGTATATTAAGGCTTGGCATTGAGAAAGTAGGTACTTACGGGAATTGAGGGCCCATTAAATTATGATGATAATCTTCTGAGAGTATTTGAATGCATTGAGTAATAGGCACGCAACAGTTAGCAAACTGTTGTTCTAACACCAGCACACTTGCTCGCGCAGATACGTAACATACCTGTCTTGCCGTGCTCTGCTGCACGAAAACTGCTTTACCGTGCTGCACGTGCACGTATCGGCACGGATTGCCCGTCGGTGCACGGGTAAGCGTGCTGGGTTTGATTTATTGCTCATTGCTGAAACTTTGCGTCACAATCACGATTCTTTGTGACAGAAATTAACGCGAAGTAGGTACGGACATCATTTTCGTTTTGCCTGGTTATTGTCGCTTCATTTTTGTTTTTTGCTCTAGCCATGTTATTCCGGGACCACGCTATACAGTCGCACGCTCAGCTCATGGCCAGATATTCAACTCGGACACGGTACTTTGTATGGGTGTCTCGGATACCGACCTACTTGCACTACATCAGTGGGACCCACATGTACGAGCTGAATGCAAGCTTGTAAGGTGTGCGTACGGTTGTGTTATGTAGCTCCGGCATTAGTCACGGACGTTGCGCAGTTTGTAATTTTAATTTATTTATGGTATAGCTAGTTCATCTTCACACTATCTTATTTAGGTTTTATTGTGTTCTGGTTAATCACAAGAAGTTTTCTTGTAAAGTTTGAATTACTTTTAAATATTCGCTGTCGATGCCATCATGTATTTTCGTAGTGATCAGTATCGGGATATTCTGTTTTTTATATTCAAACGGCATGGGACCATCGATGCCAACAATAGGTAGGTAGCTATGGGTATAATTTATTTAGGTACCGGCACGTAACACCGAGACGACTGTGACGTACATCATTTTGATTGTATCATTATAGGATAGTTGCTAATTCAGTGATATTCACTGATACACCCGCGCTATTTGTACCTGCATTAAGTCATCTTGAACAATTATATTCTATGGACTTTCCATTACTAATGAAACGTTCTTTTTAAGAAACTGGGTTTAGATGTGAAATGTTTCCTTTACTAACTTTTGAAGCTGTCATTTTCATCAGCTACCCTTGATTTTTTATTTTTATATGTTTCCTGAAACGAGTTTTTCAATTTTTCTTTCGTTAGGCTTCTGTGAACTTCGAAGTACCATTAATTAAGGAGTTTGCTTTTTTCAGTGCACTGTTGCTCTTGGCACGCTACACTCGACTACATCTTTTATAAAAAAAAGTTGACTGTTTCTTGGGAAGTGTTTCATTATAATTCTTCCGACATCGTTGTCTTGGAGAATAAAAAATAGTCTCCATTTCACCGGCTAATCAAGTGCACCCTTAATTAATATAGGTACCTACTACACGAACCACACCCGTTCAAAATTGTATTTTTACCCCTGCTTCTGGAACTTTATTTCTCCTCCCCCAATTGATATCACGGCACTAGAGATCTCTAGTTAATAGAACAACACACTACAACTGTAATTTTTTATTCTGAGGAATAGAAACAGAAGCTTCCTATTCCTTCTCATTAAAGGTGCACTTAGAACCAAACCAATGTGTATGCCCTAATAAGGGAAAACGCTTTGTTGAAAATTCTGTGTTTGCTATAGAGAGTTCTCTGTGTACAGCTGCCGCAACTGGCGTGAGCTCGATGGGTACCGCATCTTTTTTTAGGTGCTGGATGGTGGCTCTTGCTTCATATATGTTTGGTTTAATTTTCTGTGTAGGCTCCTTGGATTAACCTGACAAAACGAGTACAGTGGACTTTTCATGATGACCGTGACTTCCCAATATTGATGTTTCCGGCAAATCGAAGGGTCTTGTGGTCTCGGTTTACGTAGTGCTAGTTTCCTACGGATATTTATGCTTAACACTTTCTGTCATACACAACAATTAATGTAGTGGTATTCCTGCGGGAAAGGCATAATAATTCATGAGAGAAAGGGTTAATTAAAGGAGCGGGTCAGTAGAAGGTTGATTCGAATCCTTGCGTTTATGTTCTGAGACTCAACTTTTCTTCAGTTATGGCTATTCCTGCCAGGAGCCACGTATATCTATATGACGTGGGAAACCACGTTATTTCTACTAGAAACCATGTTTGTTTGTTTGACATTGAGGACAGTCCCTAACAAAATTCTCTGCTGCTTGAGAAGCTGAAAGCATTAAACAGCTTCTGGGGAGGCTAAAGTTTCTGTTGGGAATATTGTTCCTACCTGGAACTAATTCCTATTGGTCCGTGCTGCTTGTGAGGGGAGACTTCTGCCATCTGCTGTATCATTTATATGTGACGGTGATCGTGTAATTTTGTAGGTTAAAACTTGAAAAGGTGTCTTCGATTCGCCCTCTTACTAATGTATGATAAGCAAGTCAGATTTGCTTTAACTCGTCCGGAAGTCAAATTTTGAGCGTCGTGTTTGCCAGTTCAGATCGAGTTTTAGATTTCGGTCGTTCCAAACGAAGTCGGTTTGCGATGTTTCATCTGAAACTCAAATATTTGTATTGGATTGAGGACGTTTGCGGTTGAAATTCGGGAAAAAATTAAAGCTAATGTGATCAGATAACTAAATATCACACACAGTGAGCGAATCGGACACGCCTATGTGTAGGCCTATCTTTTGTTTTCTTCTTACGGATACGCCTTGTATCAAATGTGTTGACTCTTTTTATTTGTGCAAGGATTCCTTTCAATTTCAGTGTATGTGGATATACAGAAAAGACACTTCCCTTCTCTCTTTTTTGTGTCATTGTATTCGTACGGCGTTAGGTTACTGTTTCTAGACATTTTTTGTTTGCATGATTGTTTTTAATTTCCTTTTATTTTATTCTGTTGATGTTGAACAAATGAATAAATACATTGTTTACATTCCATTTGTGTTGCTTTCATCCTTGATGTCGCGAGTTGATGGTGCAAATGATCGAGTGCAACTTTTGTGCCATTGCTGCTGTAGCTCCGATCGTGCAGAGTCTCTCGGCTCGGATGCGATGATAAAACCCACTATAAAATACAACACAGTTTTGTTGTTTGTTTGCTTGCTGTGCACCCATCGACTACGGTGGGGAAACCCTTAATATAATAATAATGTTTGCTTGCTTGTCTTTCTGCCCCGCTGTGAGGGATTAGCTGGACGATAGTTCATCCGCGGGAAGGTCAGAGATTCCATTGCCTCACCAATTTCATAAATCGAAGCACTGACATGTGCAACGTAAACTAGAGCATTTCAAGAGCAGATACCTCCGCCGAGCAAGGCAACGGTAGCGGAAAATTCAAATTGGTTCAGCACCAAAATCTAATCATTTGTGCCTTTTGAGTCCCGAGTGCAATTTCCGCAGGAGATGTTGCAGCTGGCAGCGGTTCCTGCTGAGAAGGTTAGTTTGTTAGGTCTCTATACTTCCCCCTTCTGCTCCTCGAGGTGGGCCGCCAATCGAAATGGCAAGCCTGTTCCGCGGCGCTTCTATCTTCTCCCATGCGGAGTGCCACGCGGAAGGGGCTGTCCATACGGATGTACTCTGCTTTCTTGTCTTTTCGTCTCGTGCCCCTTGCGACGTGGCTGAGCGAAAGCGTTCAGCCGTGCCCGGGGGTTGGAGATGCATAGCACCTTGTTTCCTGTCAGTTCGCTTAAATCTGAAAACTTCCGGTAGAAAAGCTGAGACACAAATCCTTGAAAATTAAAAACGAGGCGCGCCTCGCTCCCTAATGGCGCACGAACCTGTGCTAAACCACAGGAATAGATAAGTGCGGTATAGGCAAAGTGTCACTGAAGCGCTAGTAAAGTTCCTACTACGATTATTTGTGCCTATTCACAGTTACAACAGCTTCTTTAATTTTCTTGAAGATCCGTTCATAACTTTTCGAGTTATGTTGCTAACAATTCAGCAAACACATTGACAAACAGTAGTCAAACACACAAATGGACTGATCGATCATCACCAAAATTTGATAATTTACGTTAGGCTATGTGTTTTACCATTTCTAACAATTCCTGTAAATTTTAAAACGATCCGTTCATAAATTTTGAGGTATTTTGCATAAAGTCTAACAGATAAACGGACAAACCAATCATAAAAATTTGATCACTTACTCTTCGTAATATTTCAGCAGCTCATATAACTTTCTGAGAAACGATACTAAAAAAAAAAAAAGGCAGACAAACGGTGAGCGGATCTTCACCAAAAGTTGATCATCTGTTACTCCTAACATGCCTAACAATCCCTGAAAAGTTCATTAAGATCAGTTCGTAACTTTTTGATTATCTTGGTGACAAACGCACAAACAAATAAACAGTCAAACACGAAGAAAACATATAGGTATGCTCATTGGCGGAGGTAGGTAACTTCCTAGTACACACATTGACAGCTATGTTGAAGAAATTTTGGATGCGCTGCAGTGTTTCACCGAGAAGAATTTAGAAGCACGTAGGTGTTGGATGGCGTAGTTTGGTGTCTCGCCACAGCAGACACTAGCTCCAGTCATGCGAACTTATTTCGATAAAAAGAAACTGAAAAAAGCTTCTTAGGTTTGAGGTTTGTTACAGGTGCGAAGCGAGTGTCCGCTTCAAATACCACGCCGATCGTTGTGATAAAAAGTTTCGTCTCTTCAGTTGCATAAATTTTACCTGTTTGTGATTCACTGACCGTGACGTTTACTTCACGAACTATATTACAAGCAATGCTATTTCAACGAGAATCATTTCACCCTGTGCAGGGCTTTATGACGTACATACACATCAGCAACTTGTTCCAAAACGAAAGACCTCCCCGAGTGCTGTCCTTCGGAATGAGATCAAAGCGCGTTTGAATGTTTAATCAGGAACTTCAAACGCAGTCAAATAGTTGTTTGTTGAGGAATTAACGGGTAGTAGATACTAAACACACCTGCTCTGAGAAGTGTTGTCCCTAATCCAATTTGTAATTCCGTACATGGACGCAGAATACCTACCATGGTGTGCATGGAAATACGGACTCATTTTGGGACAACACTTCTGTCAGTGGGTGGAGTACCTGGAATTACTGAGAATTTCATTGCTGGGTTACGTTCCGTAGCTTTCATACTGTGTCACAATTGGGGCTTCAGTCAAAGAACAAAGCCCATTGCAAATGACAGTCTTTCATCCTTCAAACAGGGGACGGACGTTTTGTCTCGTCCCCGTTTGCCTAGGCCCGTTAATATATATTTTGTGCGCGATCGATCGCGCTGCGCAAACGATCGATCGATCGTTCAAACGCCCAACCTAACCTAACCCAACCTAACCTAATCTAACCTAACCCCATCTCACCATTGACTAATATTGACGGTGCCCAAAATTTTAAAATGAAAAAAAAACAGGCCTTGCCTCTTCTAACCTACCCGATATACTCAGAAATAG
>LQNS02000211.1:5064324-5078704 GCA_001587735.2 Parhyale hawaiensis | reverse complement strand
ATATCCTCAAGATTTTATTAGGTTTTTGAAAATGGGATAAAACTCCCGAAACGTCAAATTTTAATTAGCTCGTGTCGACTTCTATTTGAATTTTTGTAATTTACCATAGGATAACCCATAATCATGAAAACGTGGCCACTTGTGTCTTTTATCGCTTTCGAATTTCATGAAGACCCGCTACTAATTTCGAATTTCATGAAGACCCGCTACTAATTTCGAATTTCATGAAGACCCGCTACTAATTTCGAATTTCATGAAGACCCGCTACTAATTTCGAATTTCATGAAGACCCGCTACTAATTATTCGAGTTGTGTTCTTGATTAACATTTAGACAAGCATTAGTCAAACATACAAACAGTCCAACCGATCAGTACCAAAATTTGATCATTTATGTTTTTTCACATCTCTAACAATTCCTGTACATCTCACGAAGATCTGTTCATAACTGTTTGAGTAACGTTGCTAACTAGAGCACTCTGAGGGCGCATACCTGAACCATGCATGGCAACGGTAAAAAAAAATCAAATTGGCGCTGAAACCATGATTTTTTTGTATCTAGTCCAAAATCTAATTGTTTGTGCCTTGTGATAGTATTAACACCTTGTACAATTAACTTGTGGAGCCGCTCATACCTTTTTGAGTTATGCTGCTAGCAACAAACTTTATGGCAAACATATGTCAAGCATGCAAACGAACCAACCGATCTGCACCAATATTTAATTGTTTATGTATTTTAACATTACTAACAACTCCTTTAAATTTGATCAAGATCCATTTAAAACTTTTTGGGTTATTACGCTAACAAGCGCAAAATCAAACACCGCAACAAACCCACGAACAAGCTAACAGTTCATCAGAAAAATTTGGTCATTTACTCTTCGTAATAAACCTAACAACTCATATAAATTTCATGAATATCCATCCATTACTTTTTCAGTTTTGGCATTGTCAATAATGAGGCAGACAAACAAACCAACAAACAAACGAGCAAACAAACAAACGAACGGATAAACAGATTTCCGCCAAACGTTAATCATCTGTTTCTCCTAATGTACTTAACAATCCCTGTAAATTTCATTCAAAACCGTTGATAACTGTTTGAGTTATCTGGATGACAGACAGACAAAAAGTTTCACAGATAGACCGATGCACAGACAGACATACAAACCCGACGAAAACATAACCTTTTTGGCAGAGGTAATAAACAAAAAAATCAAACATAAAGACAAGCAAGCTGACAAACACAAAATATGAATATTTGCATGCTCTTAGTAACAACCGCAACAACTCCTGCAGATTTCATGGAAATCAGTCTTTAACTTTTTGAGTTACCTTACTGAGAAAGAAGAGGCAGACAAACAAGCAAACAAACGGTAGGACGGATCTCCACTAAATGTTAATCATCTGTTCCACTAACATACCTAACAATCCCTATAAATATGGTGGAGATCGGACTATAACTTTTTGAGTTATCTTGGTAACAGACAGATAGAGAGATAGACAAACTCGACGAAAACATAATCTGTTTCGTGGAGGTAAATAAGCTGCAGACGTACTACTTGAAAATTATCTCGAAAGATAACCATAGTCACGTCCATGTCCTTACGAGAAAAACGTTAAAGACATACTAAGTACCGGACTCTAAATGTGACTGCCTGCATGCATAAATTTCTTTCCCGATTAAAAGGTTTTATATTCTACACTAGTTCCTTATTTTAGACATTATACCGTAATTTGATAAACTCTATGTTATTCATAACATCTCGAAGACATGGCAAAGCCGTCAATCTTATAAGCACTAAGCATAAACTATGACGCACAAACAACGACACCATCAACAATATAACGAGAATTTATTTCAATGCCGATGGACGTAAAACAGCAGCAGGAAAGTTTTTCCTAATATATATCATGTATTGTCAAGACAACCGTTTGCAATCTGCGAGAGCCAAGCGAATAATCTTTATATTGAGTATAATACGGTAGAATTGGAGTGCATGTATATTAGGCCTAAAAGCAGAAACCTGCCTGGTCATTAACGTTCTGTTTTGAATGGTGTGGAGCTTACGTACGTAAACAGCTTCTCTTACCTGGGTCACAAAATCACTGATGTTTTTCGTGATGACCAGGATATAGAGAAAGAAACGTGAAAGCTCCATAAGTTGGTAACACGTTAATTAGGAAATTCTTTCACTGCTCCGAAGACGTCAAATGCCAGCTGTTCCGAACCTATTGTTAACCCCTGTACTGTAACTCACTTTAGTGTAACTTCAATAAGAAACCCATTGAGCGCTTGCGTGTTGCTTATAACGATATATTCCTCATATTAATGAAAATACCTAGGTCTAATAGTGGAAGTCAAATATTTTCTCAAAAGTACACTTATTGTCTCAAAGTCAGGACCAGGAAATGCGCCTTGAGCCTGAAATGCGGGATTGAAAACTCTAAGAACTTAATAATAAAAGTCATCCGTAATGGCCCTGGCTACAAACTGTCTAATATATACCTACGATGGCAGCGCATACTGTTGCCTGACGGAGGCCAAGCAATGGGGCGTAATGATGTCTCGAATGTAAAATCACTGCGACTTGTCCCTTATTTCTAACCTAGAAAGAAGATACATCCTCTTGTGTACCATGTAGCATTGTAGCATTTCAGTGTTGTAATGTCTCCGTGAGTATTAAATAAAGATTATTATTATTAACATAGAAGCATCGACTCCAGCCATCTTTACGGCACAGCACCGCATGGATAGCATTACTTGGAAGCATCGAGTCGATTGTCAATTACACGATAATGGTCCAGGAAAGTTGAACTAATGCATGGAAATTGTCGGAAATAATGATAAAGCAACGAAGTTTCTTATCACTCGTGGCGAAGTGTTATTCTCAGAGGCAAAATACAGCCGTCGGCAGCCGTAAAATCCTCGTACACAGCTGCTATCGCTGAGAAAATCTCCTCCTCGCGCTAGACACAGGATGTGGACGCAAAAAATCTCACTTAACTCAGATAACTCCAAGCCTCCAGGGGCGAAGTTTCTTGGATCTGTTCATGGTCCACCACGTACAGCCAAGGAAGCAAGCCGGGCTTCTTATACTGGAATCACTATTTGAATGGATCGTGTTATTTACAAACGTTTTCTGTGATTTATTGAGTTTGGGTACTTTGAGCCGCGCAAGGCCAGGTTTTTAAAGCTAAAGTCAATACTTTATTGGGTCCAATACTTCAAAACGTTTGCTGTAATGTTTTGAAGTCCCCACAGTTAGGCAAGCAAGACAAATTTCTTGAGCTGGATGCAGTATTAATTGTTATATTTATTATATTTTGTGTGCTAAGGCCAGGAAGACAATGCTGTTTTTTTTTGTTCTATGCAGTGCTTGACAACTTTTTAATTATAAACTGGCTAAGTCTTCGAAAGTAGTAAAAAAAGAAAGCCATACTCTTTAATTTGATGGAATATTATAAAATTTTTCATCTGAATGAGTTCTCCAAAGCTATGACAGCAGCTACATACTTTATAAGAAAACAAAGATATTGGTATTTTTCCTCACTCCAGCCATGTGAGGTACTTCGCACAGTGTAATGAGATGGCTTAAGTTAAAAATGCACCGTAGCTTAGGTTTTGGATCCTCTCTGGGAATGGGCTGAGTTATCGGTTTGGTATCTGCTATACATGCTGCGGAGGGGTCGATTGGCCTGCAAAAGTAAGATTTCGAGACTGGACACCCTCGGAAATTCAGAGATCAGCTTTGGTTTCCTACTTTGAGCGTGTTGCAAATGTTAGGAGCAGCATGATTACGTCTGAGATGGCCGGAAACTCCATTTTATGTAACAATACTGACTTTCAAGGGTATTATTTCACTTTCACTCACACATGATTTTCATGATTTTTTATTATGTTCAGTATGTATTTTAAATTGGGTCAATTTAAGAGAATTTACTGGTATAACGTTTTCGTCGCAAATGCTTAGTTTCCGAGATATATGACTTTGAAGTTCCCATTGTTTTTCTATGGGAGAAAATACCGAGCGATCCCACACAAGCGAAATTACGGTTAGGTTAGGTTAGGTAAGGTAAGGTTAGGTTAGGTTATGTGTGGTAAGGTTAGGTTAGGTTAGGTAAGGTAAGGTTAGGTTAGGTTAGGTATGGTAAGGTTAGGTTAGGTTAAGTAAGGTTAGGTTAGGTAAGGTAAGGTTGGGTTAAGTAAGGTTAGGTAAGGTTAGGTTAGGAAAGGTTAGGTTTGGTTCCTTTTAGGTCGCTAGCAAGCCTGTGATGACATCGGCTAATTTCTCCCATAGGATAACAATGGGAACTTCAAAGTCCAATATCTCAAAAACTAAGCATTTACGGCGGAAACGTTATACATGTAAATTATCTTAAATTCACCCAATTAACATTCTGAAAGGAACAAAAACCCCAAAAAACATGTGTAAGTGAAAGTAAAAATTTACCCCTTCAGGAAGTCTCTTTAGGTAACCGATCAAAGGTCGCCGCCTAACACTCCGTTAAACGGATCGAAGTTAGGCACTTGGTGGATTCTATCATTGCCAGAATATCATGGTCCTCGCGGCCCATGGTTAGTAAATTGAGTGACTTGCCACAGGGGAAGTTGCATCTGGCCTCAGTTCCTGCGGTTAAGGTGAGTTTGTAAAGTTAGGTATGTCGTCTGTATTTCCTCTTCTGCTTCGTGAAGCGGGCCGTCAAAAGTGGTAAGCGACCCATCCCAAGAAACTCTTACTTGCTGCCGTGTTGGGAGGCGCGGGGTAGGAGTCCTCAGCATGTACGTGTGTCTCTTTCTTCCGTCTCCTTATCTTGAGGTGCTTTGCGCCTTGCTTCCTTACCCTTGTAGAGCACGTGGCTGACTCTAGAGTTATTGATGGTATAAAATATATTTATGTCCGACGGGCTCGATCTAGATCTCACCAAGCCACACTGCCTGGATCACGTTTTATTGTGAGTGTGGCGGTAAAACCATAATAATATACCTAGTAATAAGTCCCGAGGTTTTAATTTTTGCTGGGCAATCGAACGATCCTATAATCTACATGCTCTACACTATAGAGTACAGTAACTGGTTTCATCCTAACACGGTTTTCCTGACGAAGTTTCATAGCACGAAGCATACAGCTTGCCCTCAGGTGCGCCATGCTCGCTGACCTTTATTGCCGATAGTTTTTTTTTTAATTAACGTTCTTGATAAGCGAAGGCAATTAAAACACTTGTAATCTTACTTTGTCCAGACGTCAGGTGTACTTCACAAACGTTACAGTTGAAGTTTTATTTCGTTCTCTGACGTGATTAACTAAATAAAATAATGCAATTTTATGACTACAGCTTACGTATATGACTCAAAGCTAACATTTTTCTTCAAAACACGTTGATCAGTTAAATCTTACTAAACTGCCATTCCGTTTAGTGCGCCGTGCAATACGATTTGCCTTGCATCTGCTCTGTGCTGTCACAGATGGAAACATTTTCAATGGACTGGTCGCAATACCGGCAGTTCAAGCTGCAGCTAGTGGGCTATATACTGTATTTAGCCTTCACCTTTTTCCAGCATCTGAGGCTTTGGCACCATCCGTAAGTAGCATGGCTCGTCGTCTCCCTAGCTTTTATGGAAATGCTTGTGCATCGCAGTAAAATACTCTACAATTACCCAATTTTAATGTAACTGTTCGAATTCGGGGAGATATCGTTAGTCCAAAAGACTTTTCGTTCTTCAATATACTTGTACACAATGTCGAACACTTACTTTCTTTGATGCTTGGATATTCTTTGGAGGAGATCCAGGCGGTGTTATGCACGATACCTGTCGTAGGTACTGATACCACACTTTACAGACGGCGGCAGAGGCAATAACGATCGATCTCCACATGGTAAGTTACGGAGTGCACTTATTTCTTTTTTTTTGGGGGGGGGGCATATTTTATATTCAAGACACCACTAAATTTCTTCACTTAATTTAGAACGTTAACATATGTTCGTATCTAAAAACCTATGCTTTGGATACATATATCTGCATCTGTATGTGTGTAACGGAAAATGTTGTGTATTAACACCGGACCTCGACCATTATTTCTGGAACAGCTCTGCATTTTCAAACAATTTGTAAATTTTCTTAATGAATTGGTTAGATGATTAGATTTTGGTGTTGATACGAGGAAAACTAGAGAGCACTCTAGGAGTGCATACTTCCGCCAAGCAAAGCAACAGTAACGAAAAATTCAATTTGGTTCTGAAATTATAATTTCCTCTGTGTCTGCACCAAAATCTAATTATTTTTGTCTATGCATAGTTTCAGCAATTTCTGTAATTTTCGTGAAAATCCGTTTATAACTTTTGGAGTTATGCTGCTAACAAACATTATGACAAACATATATGTCAAACATACAACAAACCAACCAATCATCACCAAAATTTAATCAATTACGTATTTCAACATTACTAATAACTCCTGCAAATTTCATAATGATCCATTCATGAATTTTTGAGTTATTGTGCTAACAAGCACAAAATTAAAAGCAGTGACAAACGAATGAAAGAACAGATCATCGTGAAAATTTGGTCATTTACTCTTCGTATTATACCTAGGAACTCATATAAATTTCCTAAAAATCCGGCAATAACTTTTCGAGTTATGGCCTTAAGAAACAATAGCCAGAGAGACAAACAAACAAACAGATAGATGAACAAGAACGGATTTTCACCTAAAGTTAATCATCTGTTACTGACGACGTGCCTAACAATCCCTGCAAATGTGGTAAAGATCCGTCCACAACTTTTTGAGTAATCTTGGTGACAGACAAACAGGATAACAGGCAAATAAACAAACAAACACGACAAAAACATAACCTCTGTGGTGGAGGTTATAATAGTCTAAGAATCAATTTTAATTTTGCAATACCGTTGCCTTGCTTGGCGGAGGAATGCGCAATCAGAGTACTCTAGCTTGCTATGTTTTATGTTGGTATTCTGTTTTACGTGCAGTGTTATTTGCCAGATCACATTGTGGCAACTTCTCTGGAGCGCCTAGAATTTTCAGCCTAAAATGGGGTTCAGTTCTCTGACAGCAAACACACAAACGGTAAATCCGATCATTATCAAAATTTGGCATTTGTGTTTAATACCCTAAGTAACAATTTTTCAAAATTTAATGAAGATTTACTCATAACGTTTTGAGTTCTCTTGCTAATAAATCAATGAAGTTTTCCTATTTACCGCTGGTAGTACATATGGCGGTAAGTGAAAGCTTGTCATGTACCACCGGTGGTACATATGGCGCTTAACGTGTTAACCACATACTGAGAATATCTTTTTATCATAACAGTCGTATTTACGACCAAGCCCGTAAAGGACCCACTTATCATAAAACGTGTATACTGAGCCCCATAGATGAGTGGGTTAACTCATTATCATCCCGGTAACGCATTTGTTTCCGTATAGGAACGGCAATATTCAATTCTTCAAACATGCCCATCAAGAGTTAAAGCGTTAAGAATCATAGCCAGAAACGTTCACTGTGCTGCAAATCCTCCAAAGTGACTTCACAATGAAGATCACACGAGATCAAAAGCTTGTTCGAAGGGTTCGTCAGAGTCGATCTAATCCAACCACACTCGCTCGAGACCTCCATAGTAACTCCATAGTAACACCGCAGCAAATCCCATTCATTTTCTGAATACTGTTATCGTGTCTTACTTCTTTGCAAAGCGAGAAGAGAACAGAAAAGAACCGTCATATATTTATGATAAAAAATTACTCGCCCTAAAAAAAAGAACACCTGCTTTACCATGGTGTTAAGTATTGCAAATAAGCATTGGAATAATTAATTTCTTCGAATTTTGTTCTCTAATGTGGACAAATGGAAACCTACTTTAGTCTAATATAACAAAACTTACAAAGTAGATAATTACGAGTAGTCCGGCGGACCGGAAGCTTTTTACAAAGTTTGCTTACGTAACGATTCTTTTGTAAACTTCTACCTGATGGTTGGCAAACTACTCGAGGTGTTAAACGAGTCCAAGCTTTACAACCGTATAAATGAAGCGTAAGAGACCGTCCGGTTGACCTGAATATACAGTATATACAGTAATGAGAATATAAGCAGTGCTGTGCGCTGTAGAACACATGTGATACCATGTTCTACATATGTAATGATGGCCTAAGCAATCTACAATACAATGTAGATTATGTGTTGAAAACAGAGTTATACATACATATCTAGCCAGAGTATTGATGTAGTAGGTAGTGCAGAAACTTTTAAGCTTGAAGCACCGTATAGTAATGAGACCCGTGATAAATACCTAAATCAATCGACAATGGAATATATGCATGGAACATGTAATAAATAAACAATCATAATTGACTGCTTAATTAATGCAGAGTTTAGTTTATTTAGTCAAACTGTAGACAGCAGTACCTCTGCTGTAGATTTATAATAAATACCTTAAGCTATTCACAGTCTAGTGTGAACGTAGACCATGAGAGTAATATTCTATAAATATCGTAATTATATGATATTACACTTTAGTTAGACAGCAGAGAGTAACATCTTCTAAGATATACATGCGCAGTAAATACCTAAAGCAACACGCAATCCAATGCAAATAGACAGAACATGCAATGCAAAGTATGATAAACACAACCATATCCGACCGGATGGCCGGCAGCCCAGTCAGGGCGATCAGTGGCTTTATAAAAAAGAAGTGGGGTTTCCTGCCGTTCTATACTTCCAACTTTTATCCATCACCACACTATATTTTCTTGATAAGTTGGTGGCCCCTATTACTGCCACTGGTGCTGTTATTTACGACTGTACGAATAGCTTCATCTTTTTGTCTGTTGAGATTGTTGGTGAAACTCGAAAAAGACATTATATGTACTCGTACTTCTATTCCTCTCGTCTACGTTCGTGCTGTGTTTTCGAAATGAATTGGATGATGAGCGTCATATTCCGCTGGAAATATTATTTAAAATCGAGGAATTTGTTCTACTGATGATTTTCTTCTTGCGTTCAATCTCTGGCGTGAAGAACTACCACTTTGGAGTCACGTTATATCTAGAAGTTATCACGCTTGATGCCTCTCTTAATACCATGTATTCTGGTTGCCTCTGTGTTCATGTGAATAGTTTCATCTAAAAATTTAGGGCCTTGTTGAGTGTTCAAAAATTTTTTATAATTAGGATACATTTTTAAATTCTTTATCGTCTGTCAATATTACAGTGAATAGCTTTTAATATAGTTGACTAAATTAGAGCTGTAGTGACTTTTAAAGATGTTCTCGCTCCATTTTGTCTCCATATTTTTAGGTTTATTATTAAGATTAGTATTCAGATGCGTTTCTTCAAATAACGTTTAAATTTTAATGATGGCTTATTATCGTCTTAACTTTACTTTTCATCCTAAGAACAAATCAAACGAAACGTCATAATTTTATTTTCAAGCTTTTGTACAACATTTCCACCGAGAAGACGAAATTCCGGAGCTAAAATCATCCTTCATGGGTGTTTTTTTTATTTAATTTATGTTTTCGCATTTATTTGCTTTCCAATAGTTTGTTTATGGGGGACGCAGGAAGATAAGTCGCCCAAGAGGTCTACTCTACTGTGTTCTATCACTGTGATATCGAGAATATAATTAAAGCTATGTTGAAACTTCTGTATAGCCCCATTTATGTACTCAGGCTGTGATGATTCCGTACATTGTTTTATTGCCTCCTATCCTAATCGTAACAGATATGTACGACAAAGAGCCTTGGGGCGCAGTAACACAGCGTGAGTGTAAGACAGGATTAATAATAAAAGCGCACTGAACAGTATTTTAGGGTTAAATTTGATACTTGACACCTGGGGTTAAACACTCGCCTGATCAGAATAATTATTCAGTATGTTTTCTTGCAGCATACCTTGGGTGACACTGCAAGAGAATCTACCTTGGGTGACTTTGAAAGAGGTTACGTCACCAGTCACCAAAAAATGACACGTACCCAATGACCCCACACTTTAGGCCCTACTGTCGGAAAACCCGAACTAATTTCGGGTAAGTTGGAAAAGAACCTTGCATAACTTCGGATAGGTTAGGTGAGGGTAGGGCTGGTTTTCCTATCCACCTATTTTTTTCAATTTCGGGTACGTCAACTTTGAGCTCTTAGGTGAGTCGCGGTTAGGTAGTGGTAGTGCTATGGTTGTCAACAGCACTTGCGCAGAGGCCTGTACGCTCGGTCTGGCTGTTGTCAGATCGTGTCATCACACCAAAAGATTTTCTTCCGCTTCTGACAGTAGCACATGTGTTCCAGTATCAAATTGAAGTGCCTAGAATCGGTGCGTTGTGTCGGTGTGATAAAATTTTGACGCCATTTCAGCGGTCAGTCCAAACATTTTCCAAGCTTCCCTTTACTTTTTGAAGTAAAGGTTTATAAGTGAACTAGGAAATCCGGCCATCATAAATGAAGGCAAAACTTTTGTATATGCACCCCGTTAGTCTTCATGTTTCTGGTCATGCTTATGTAACAAGGGAGATTTAAAGTATCCACCAGAACAGTAAGCCGATGTTACTTTAAAATAATAAAAATTCTGTTTCACTAAACACATAGTTCTTTTTACAAAGTAGCTACAACTACGATAAATGGGTCAATTTTTGCCTGAGATAAATTTTAGCAAATCAGTGCAATGAAACTGTGATGATTTTACAGCTGCCATGATTTCAGGCGTAGTTGAGTAACTGAGGTGAGCAGTACGTGGAGCTGCTCGAGAGCTGTCAAACCCATTTTACTAGGAGGTTTAATAGATAGGGGGATATTCAAGATGCTACAAGCTGTGATTTTCGTTTGAAGGACGATCAATCATAAGTGTCTTGTTTCGCTTTAAAAAAAATCAGTAATTTTCTAAGCAAATACATTAAGATCATTTCACACGTATCATACCTACCGCTTTTCAATTTTTTACTCAAAATTTTGTTCACTTTGCTGGTGTCAGATGAACTTCTTAATAGAGCATGATCTAAGAAAATAAACAATGTCATAAAACAGAGGGTTACGCTGCTGTGACTAAAGAAATTAGCTGAGTCTATTCGTGCAAATACTTAGAAGAACGGTGCAAGAAGTACTGTCCTATCTTTATGTCTTTATCAAGGTACAAACGCGAATTCTTCGCTGACAGAATATATGCAAGATTTGCAGGTGAAATCAGAATACAAAGAGAGATTAGACGAGATGTAAGGTAGACGGACTGAGTAGCGGTAGGCAAGGTTAGTTAGCTTGGACGAGTTGGGTTAAATTATAAGCGCTGTCTCAGGTCAAACCAAAGTAAGTGACAACAATAATTAACCGTTGAAGTCTTTTGCTAGACCGATTTCAGAAACTTGAACTTGATTCAACTATTGAGTTACTACAGAATAAGGTGGCCTAGTAAATTGTTTGCTATTTTATACAGATTCCGATGAAACACAAGGAACGTTCTACACCAAAAGCTGCAATCTAAAACATTTAGTTGGGTGTGAGGGCTTAGAGAAAATGCAAATTGAGCTTCTACAGTTAGTAGCTTGAGATAGAACTTTTATTGGTTCTATAGCCCACTGGTACAGATTTGGAACTTCAAAAGTTGTGTATTGAAAAACTGGATACACAAGGGAAAATTAGGAAAAGCATAATGGCAGGTAGAACGTAGAAAAAAAAAATATCTTTTATATCAATTAATGCACATGCACAGGTAATGGAAATGTCTTTCATGGTGACTCTTATTATTATTTGGTAAGAGTCATAAGATAGGAATTTGCTAGAAATTATCTGTGTACCACTCAGTACCAGTATCATTAGATTTCCTCTTTTCTTATTTCCATCTGCTCTTATATATATTCTAATTATTCATTTTCTCACTTCTTCATATAGAACATTGCAGGGTTTCAACTGTGTAGATATATGTAAATGACCTTTAGATTCTTAAGTCGGTGCACACTAAACACTGTCGTTGGCGCTAGCAGCATAGAATCAGTTCCCCTAATCTTTTTACGCTGCCGCCTCATGGCTTCAGCTTGCGCAAGATTCAACTATGAAAAATCCTTGATATTCCCAAACACTACTGCAATTGCATACACCCTAGCAAGTGGCAATGGCGAACTCTGACCAGTGCTCCCAGTTATAAATTTAGATCCACTAAGATTGTTCATTTAGGAATTAGAGCACGATATTCAAAGACATCATGCTGAAGGCACGGCCACGGTTACGTATTCGGATTAGTAGAGTTGGCACCGGTTTCCGGCACCAGCGAAAGGGGAGCAGGCACCGGGCTTTAGCGTTGATGAATTTTACAATATTCTTATTATTATACATAATTAGAATTAATCATTTGTTGGGCAAGTGACCAAATATAGCTATTTCCAACTTGCTTTCCACGAAAATATTGTCATGCCTTCGGTGCTCGGTAAGGAGTATGATTAGATTATATAGGCGGCAGTAGACGGACTAACAGGCCCATTCCCTGAGAGCCACCGGGACTTACGTCCCGGCCCTCTCTGATCTATTGCCAATATGCCAGTACCATACAGATGACTGAGGAAGAAAGAAGTAAGAAGAGGGAAAATATAGTTAATGATAAGGTTTGTACTGTTTGTGATTGGACCACCCTCGTGCAACGGCAGAGCTGGATTCTGGTTGTGGTATGTTGAGAGACAGCCCTCAAGATGACCCAAACGGTCGTAGTTGACTCCAACCAAGAATTTTCGAATGAACTAGACTTTCTTCGAACATTCTTAAAGAATAACGGTTATCTACACCATCTTTTAGGTCATTCCTGCAAACTATTTTAAGACAACTGTTTAAAATCGGTATTACTAAACCTACTGACTGTACGTAAATTAGATGCTTTCCACTCCCTTCCGTACTGCAGCAAAATCACCGTCGCTACAGTCAGTTCTCTGACAACGTTCTTCTCCGAAGCCTAGCCCCATATAAACTTTAGGTTCTCTTACCGAAACACATTTACCATAGGATCCTATTTTAAATGCAAAGACAAACCTCCGACACCTATTCTGTTTAGTGTTGTCTGTAAATTTCAGTGCAAGAGCTGCCAGACTTTGCATGTGGGCAGCACTGGACAGCACTAGAAAACCCGCTTTGATCAACATTTAGGTATGTCCAGTAGAACAGGCTTGCCACGTGCAAGACCTAACCATCTAGCTCTCCGTCTTCATGCAGAACGAAACAATCACCTTTTTACAGGAATGACTTCTCCATCACCGCGTTTCCCAACACAGTAGAACTTACAACTTTGGAATCTCTTTACATCTGAAAAACAAAACCTAGCCTTAATACAATGACTACAGCTGTACCTCTCATTACGATCCAGAGCTGATTTTTTTTTTCTTCCACTCTACCAGCTCTCTTTCCCCCGCACAATGACTGTACCACCACTACTGCTTCCGAATCGTCCGACTGTAGAAGCATCGACATTAGGACCGTCCAGGCCTACCCAGGTTATTCGCAGTTTACGCCTCCCACCGATAATATCTCTTGTCCCTTGCTTGTGTTACTAAAATAAAATTTTCCTGTTTTAGACTTTTATTTTGACATTTATATTTAGGATGATGGTAAAAAGTTCCCGAAATATTAAAAATTTTCGTGAATTTCGTCAACCCTTTGGTTAGTTTATATTTCAACAGCTGTGAGGTGGCGGAATGTTTATACCGATAATCTTGCTGTTTTAATGCGAGTCCATAATTTCTGTCTTCATGGTATACTACTACAGGTATTACTATAGGTATTTACGGAGCCCACTTTCAAACTTTTTCACAGTACTGTATACGGTAAGTAGTAAATGAGACAGATCTGTAACTGACTGGATCCATTTTGCTCCAAACCTTAGCATACATCTAAGAGTTAGCTATTATTACGTAATCCAATGTCTTACGCTACATAAAGTAAAGAGGATAAGAGCAGCTAAACATGTACATTTTAAGGTGTTTTCGCAGGAACATCGTCTCTTCCTTGAGTGCTTTGTTGCTACCAAGCTCATTCTTCGTCGATGGTGAATTCAATGCTGCGCGTTATGAATACAGATTCCGTTAAGAAGTACTTGGTTACCAGGTGCTTCTACAGTAATGGCGGTATTTCGGGATTACAAATTAAACAAATTGATATTAGTGAATCAGCACTAAAATAATCGAAATAGAACTATTTTTGGCTTCTTATATGACACTTCTTCATAAGCGAGGACACTCGTCGAATCCCACTCACTTGAAAATAAGCACATAGCAACCAAACGCAGGACGGTGCGTATCAATGGCCTACCTCACTGCTCCCATTCAGCCATGGAAAAAAAGCCTGGGCCAATTTTTCACTGCATGAATAACTGATGGTCTAAACAAAACTTGTGCGTAGGTCAGTC
>LQNS02000211.1:5030968-5051518 GCA_001587735.2 Parhyale hawaiensis | reverse complement strand
GGGGGGGGGGGGGGGCACGTGCCCCCTGTGCCCCCCCCCCTCTTGCCTACGCCAGTGGAATAGATCTTAACTAGAACACTCTGAGAGCGCGTACCTCCCTTAAGATAGGCGATGTTAACAAAAAAATTATATTAGTCCTGAAACTAAGATGGGTTTTTTATCGTCGCCAAAATTTAGTCGGTAAGAGCAGTTTCTGTAATTTTCTTGAAGATCCGTCCCTAACTTTTTGAGATATGTTACGACAAACACGAAGGCAGACATTAATCAAACACACAGACCGATCACCAGGAAAATTTTGATCGGTTGTTCTTTCTAACGTTTCTGCCTATTTCTGAAACTTTTGTAAAGATCTGTTCACAACTTTTTGAATTGCATTGTTAACAAATAGAGCATACAATAAAGAAACAAACACACAAACGAATACTAGGTCATCACAAAAGTTTTGTCATCTACTCTTCGTGCTATAGCTAACAACTCAAGTAAATTTCATAAAAATCCGTCGATAACCTTTTGAGTTATGGTACTAAGAAGAAAGTGGTTGAACGGATCTTCACTAAAAGTTAATCATTTAGTCCTCCTAGCATGTCTAGCAATCTCTATGAATTTTGTAAAGATCCGCTCATAACTTTTTGAGTTATCTTGGTAACACACTGACAAACTCGACAAAAACATAACTTCCCTGGCGGTGCTATTATCAGACATACAGCCATGGACAAAATAATGAGTCCGCCTACAAAAAAGTTAGGAAAATCTGTTTAAACGCTCTTCATGGATGAGTCCATATTGTTAAATATGGTAGCATCTAATATTTAGTACGGCCTTTGGATTTATCACAGCTTCTGTGCCTTTTGGCATGCTAGAGACTAAATTTGCACGAGTGGCTGCATCAATTTTGAGTTATTCTTCGTGAAGTTTGGCTTTTTACTGCGGTTCTGAGGAATATTTCTGCATCCTAACTCTTTTCCCCCCAAGTGTGACCACAGATGCTCGATGAGAATTAAGTCGGGGGACTGAGGGACTAATCCGTTACCCTCACGTGGTCAGTCTCAAACTATCCGCTCAAAACTCTTGATGTGAAAGATGAAGCAATGTCTTGTTGGAAGATAATCACCTTTCGGTATGTAATTATTGAATATTTTTCCCAATGAGTGGCTGTAAACTGGACCCAACACATGCTAGTGGACGTTGCTGGTTTCATTCTTGCCCCCGCATGTGAATAGCATTCCAGTTCCTGAGACGCCACGCAGCCCCAAACCATTAAGCTGCTTTCCCAAATCTCACCATAGGTGCAACGCATTGTTGGTGATAAGCTTCTACAACTCTTCGACGCACATGGACAGCGCCAGGCGTTCCAAAAATCTGGTAAAAAATGAGTGTAATGTTCACATAACCTATTCTGCAAATATGCAAAATAATAATAATGAAAGCGACAGTGCACATATTGGCATGGAGAAATTAGAGAGACATCAAGAGACTCACTTCAGAGTTATTTGCACCTGACCAAATCACTTTAACCCAATCATCACCAGTCCAATATTCCTGTGCCATTGCGAACAAATGCCTTTTTTTCCTGTTGCATTAGACAGTTATGGCTTTTTCTTAGCTTTCGATCCTTTAAGACCAAATGCTACAAATATTCATTTCACCTTACGCGAAGAGATTTCTTTGCCAGTAGCTTCCTTAATCTCAGCATTCACATTTGAAGACGTTTTTTCCTGTCAGCCAGGGATGCTCTCTTCATCAGTATGTCTTCTGTTGGTGTAGTACATCTTTTCGGCCTTGTCCTGGACGGTACTTGAATGACTTGGCCACCCTGTATATTTTGTCAGTCCTCTGGACACCATTCATTGAACACTTCACTTATTTAACAATTTATTTTGTACAAGACTGTTTTCGAACAATGCAACAATTTGAGCTCTTCTTTCTTTATTTATTTGTTTATTTTTGCTGCAGTTCCTTTTGAACAGATGTGCTAAAAACAAAACAGCAAAAAATCTAGCTTCTGTAAATGAAGAGAAGTAATAAATGAGGATTTTCTGAGACAACCTACACGGTATTTTGTGCTGCGACTGAATTAACTGGTTTATAAACAGCATACATTATGGTAGAAGCTTATCTAACTTTGTTCTTCTGAATGCAATTCTGAAATGACACAATCATCCGACCTCGCATACGCAGGCAAAATCCTTTCGGATGTATCTCAAAACAAACTTTTCCTCTATAGCGCCCCATTATTTTAACCGTGGCTGTAGTTTGGGTAGACTACATGAGCTACATGGCAAGCATTCTGGAATAGTATATCTGCTCTGGTTAGCACAGAAAATGTACCAAATTGCAACAGAATGTATAGGTTCTGGCACCCAATGTAATGTGGTACAGGTGCTTTTAAATTACTCATAGCAATTTCCAATTCCATTTCAAAAAAATGAAGCTATTGCCTTCCAACTGACACGGTCACCTTTATTTTTTTATTCAAGGTGTCCGCATGTTTTACCTCACGTAAATAAGATTTCATTTGCATAAGAGTTAATTTCATTCCATAGAAGTGACGTTAGCAAAGTCTACATATGTACGTAGAGTGGCAGTCCACTTGGAAAGAAAATGGCTTCATGTAAATTAAAAGGTGTATTTTCATAAAAAAAACATGACTTTGTTCAGAATGAATACTAAAGGAGTGGATGATCAATGTATGTGGTATGAATTTACATACGCACAACTGCATGACCGTAGACACATCTGTGATATGGTTTTTGGAACACAACTAATCACAGACACATCTATGATGTGGTTTTAGGAACACACAGTTAATCACAGACACACCTGGTGGGTGAATTATTGCCCAAGTACCGTTACGCACCCAAGAATCACTGGATTTCTACGATAAAGGTAAAAGTAACAACACTTTGCCATTGAAATATCATTTGTTCAAAGGTGTAGCCGTTACAAATCAACGACGAGAGCACTTTTTCCGCTTCGACCGAGCTCTTCAAAAGTGATTAGTTTCAATTCTGCCAGACTTCTTTCTTTATTTCTGATTCGCCATTTTGATTCGAGTTTCGTCGTTAAGCGAAAACTGATTGCTCCTGGAGATGCCAAAAATTCAGCAATTTGATTCCGTAAAACTGAACTTTGCGCCAGCTCAAACGCAATCGATTTATGATTAGTTCCGGGAACTTGATGCAAATAGTCGATTAAAGCATGCAGGATTGAGTTCAGGTGTGATTAACGCTAATTGTGTTAGATTATTTCCCCCAGAACGCAAGAATCGAACTCGTTTTTATTCTGTTTTACAATACACTGCTACATACTACTTCGCCAGTGGCGTCAAACATGGCGGTGAAATGTGTATTGCCACACTTTTATTGTTCCATCATATAAAACCAGTCATTGGACGTACACTGCGCACTCGCCGCCGGTCTTGAATTCAAACCTTACCAAGCGGCATCGAAGGTATAGTTCCTCTCAGGCAAAGCAAGTGCGTGTCACTCTTCTTCCTGATCTGCCAGGAGTTAAAGGGAAAAGTAAAATCAATAATATGAGCTTGAAAAGAATTAGCGTCTGAAAAGTATCCCATTATGTTAATTGATTATCACCCGTGAACATAGTGAGTGACGTCTTAATGTTTCCGCTGAAGATTAAAGTAAATATGTATATATATATATGTATTTATATTTGTTTGTCCACCCAATAAATGGTCGAAGGAGTTGAGCCATCTTCATAATTTTTGCAGGGAGTTTGGTGGGTTAAATTGGATGGCTAATATGCCTAGTGCAGTAACGCCTTTAGTATGTTATAATCTAAGGCGTTGCTGTACTTTTCGTATTAACTCTCTAATTACCGTTGAATTAGCATTCCCTTATGTTAGATGCATACTGTATGTTGGTTAAGAAGGAATTACAGTCTAATAACCGTCCCCTTATGTTAGTTAGCAGACATTACCGTCTAATAATAATCCCCCTATGTTAGACGTGCGATGAGGAAGATGAACAACTTACACTTGTCGTTTCTGATCCTTTGGTTTGGTGATGAAGCACACGGAAATTCAAACCTAACTGATGTAAAATTGAATGCTGGTCTCTTAATCGCAGAATGTGGCTAACCGTTCCCCGAAATCTGGATCAATTGGGTCACACTCTGCAGCATGGAAACCGCTCTCCGAAATCTGGATCAACTGGGCCACACTCTGCAACATGGAAACCGCTCTCCGAAATCTGGATCAATTGGGCCACAGTCTGCAACATGGAAACCGCTCTTTGAAATCTGGATCAATTGGGCCACAGTCTGCAACATGGAAACCGCTCTCCGAAATCTGGATCAATTGCGTTACACTCTGCAACATGAAACTGCTCTCCGAAATCTGGATCAATTGGGCCACAGTCTGCAACATGGAGTCTCTTCCCAGGAGAGCATCTCATTCTCCACTACCCCACTGGACTCCCTGTATCCCCACCTCCCTCTCCCTCCCGCTACTCTGCTGGACTCCAGTACAAAAAAAGCACCAAGCCAGCCATGCCCTAAGCACTTCCTGTGATGCTGAGAGGCCAGCAGCAGTTTGGCTTGAGAAGAAATCCGGTGCTGGTGCTGACCGTGGGACGCTGGAGCTCGCTCCTCCTTGCCAGGTCTCAACGACCAGAAAAAAGAATTGCAGGGGGAAAAAATGCACGTCTCGAGTTCCCTCATCTGCAACAGCGCGTTGTTGTATTGAAAAAAAAAAGGATAATTGCAGCGATACCGAATTGCCAAAAGGATAGTTAGGAGCGGAAATGAGATGAAAATTTATGGTAATATAAGTATCAGTGTCGTAAATTCGGCATCCAGACATGCAGCTTGGACGATGGCATCCGATTGTTGCAACAAATTAGTTGTTGGAACTGTTGATTTGGTGATAATAAATCCGTTTGGAATGCTTTTACGCAATTAAAAGAATTTGAGAATACACCACATGATGGATGTTTTTCTTTTATATTCGTTTAGGTTGGAACAAAAAAAGAAAGCAGTACACTATATAAAGATAATAAAACGCAGTTTGTTGGTAAGTCCGTATCTCCGTCACAATGTTAAAGATTTAGATAGGAGAAAATTCATCTACTGAATAACAAGATTAGGTGGCAGGAAATTTAAATCCTAAGTTACTACAGCTAATATTACTATATCTAATATTGTTTCTGGAATATGCTCGAGCTACTGCAGTTTCTGAAGCCCGTGTCGCTTTGAAAAGTAGCTCGAAACTATTTGATATATCCTTCTTTTAAGCGTGGTATGCGAAAGATCCAGTCTTGGATGGAATTTTCATAGCTGCCTTGCCTAATCCATTTTACTTATGTTTTCCTTGCCTAAATTTATTCGTGTCAAACGAACTTTCAAGAGGAGGAGGAATGGCCAAAGTAAAGCGTTGAATTTGTAACTCCACCCAAGAAGAGGCAGGAGTTGAGCCATCCTCACACGCTCTTCCAGGCCGCCAGGTGGGTTGACTGAGATGAGAAAAAAGCCAAAACTTTAGAGTAAGCACGCCATCAAAAATGACGGCGTTGAATTTATAACTCCTGACTCAGCACCTTACTGCGGGTGATGGTCTTACACCACCAGCAACTGTAGTGAATAGGCGTTTTTCTTCATATAATTCAGGTAAGCCAGTCGTGCTGCTGAAGTAAACCGCTGGCTTAATACCTTGGTAGCAAACATTTTTTGAGGCGAGTTCACACGTCATTCAGTTGAAAGCGTTCACTTACTTACTTGTCTGAATGTGTTACTCTTCCCTAGAATTAACAGAAAGGTATATTATTATAAACAAACAAACAAAAAATATCATTTATTATCTCGTACACAGGGTACAATGGATACACTATCGAGGTTTTCTTTTTGCATTAATTCTAGAATTTTGAAGATCCAGTTTTGTGAAGAGCAGGAGAAGCAGTCCGTGATGAGAGTCAATTTAGGATCCCTCATCGTACATCGCCTGGCCTCTCGGTGCTGAGTGCCCCACGCAGTGTAAATCCGTAGTGTGCCGTTCGGGGAATCGAACCCGGGCCTCCGTTGATGCGATGCCGAACCGTTGTCACTTCACCACCGAGATATTCGTAACTTGCCTAGGGCACTTGTAGAGGAAACTGATTTGATTGTAAAGATTTTAATGACTTTTTGTGGCGTACACAAAGTTGCGTTGACTACGAGGCTACAAAACTTTTGGCCGAGTGGATGATAAACGGATAAACAAATACTATCAGTAATTTTACTTCTCAAATTCGTCGTTTTGTTATTTTGCTTATTTGTATTTTGTTTTTGGGGACTCTGTATTTTACTTTATTGCAAGGAAATGCCTGTAAAAACATCTAGATAACTACGTTTATTCATTTATGTCAGTACAATGTTACCTACCCAGCATTTTAACGGTATATGGTTACATATCAGCCATTTGGATAGAAATCTCTGCTTCTACTTCTCATGTAAAGCTCGTGAAGTCGATCCGCCGTGACGTCATAGGCCGGAGCGTCGCTCGGGCTGTGACGTCACGATTTGTCCATCAGCTGATGTCTGTTGCTCCCGTTATTATTAGATTAGATTGGCGGCAGTAGACGAACCAAAAGGCCCATTCCCAAAGAGACACCGGGACTTATACCCCGATCCTCTATGAGCTATTGCCATTATGTTAGTAGAATGTAGAGGAATGGAGAAACGAGAAGAGAAAAAATGGAAGATGAAAGAGAAAAAAAGAAATGAGAAAATGGATAGAGTGTTGCAACGAGTTTTTCTCAGTGGCTCGCGAAGACAGAACACCCCCTGTCGGCACCAGACCCGCGACAGCGCCCAACTCTGGGGCGTCCAAATGGCAGTTTAGAACCGTTCTGAGGCGCCACCCTCCTCAAAGACAGCTTCCGGCGCTCTATCCCTCCTTTTTTTTTTCTCCCGGGCTCCGCCCCCCTATTACTCCCTGGTATCCACGATACTGGGTAGCATTCGAGCAAACCAGGAGAGGGGCAATTAATTATTACTATGGACCCGAGTTCGTCTGCATGAACGTCTTCGTCGTACGTACACGTCAAATGTGATACCGGAAATGCCCCTAGCGAGCGCCATATATGGGAATTACCCACTTGCCGGACCAATTCTATTTTCCGAACAAACAGTTATATTTAATAGGTGAAAATAATAATCCCATCAAATAATAACTGTTTGTTCGGAAATAGAGTTAGTTCGGCAATTGGGTAATTTCCCTACGTACAAAATATCATACCGTAGACCACACGATACCTTCACTGTCCAGTCCTGGCAAATGAGGCTAATGGCAAATTGATAAAAATCCTCGATAAAATTCATTCAATTCAATGTACCGACTTGAAGCGACTGTTCTTGGAGACGCAAGGAATGTATCTACGTATGTATATTGGCACTGGCCAAAGGTAAAGAGACAGTTATTCGTGGCTTTATATACCAACTGCGGACGACGGTAATTGAAGCTTGGGACAGCAAAAAACCAAAATTAGCTAAATTAAATTTTAGTGATTAACAAATTTTTTGCATCACCGAGAGCCATATACCTACTTTTTGTTTAAGGTCGTTCTGTTGCCTGAAAAAGATTTTAGCGAAATTTAATCTATTTGCATTCAGCCTCGCTTGCAAATCTCAATGGACAGTCAAGGTATCGCGTGGTCCATGATCATATACATCCAATCATCCAGGTAGAACGTCGAATTTTCATTTGAAAAGCCCACTGCAGATTAAAAAAACAGAGAAGACATCGGTAGTATTATATTCCTACCGTCTTTCAATGACGGATAGGGTCATTAGTACCCTAATATTTACCAACCTGCCCACTTACTTATCTGCGGTGTATGCTAGAATTTCTGTGTGTTGGATAAATAGCTTACCCAAGATACTGGTAAGGGTACACAAGTGGACAGTGTTAAGCCACGCCCTAATAAAGTGAGGAAACTCAGGACTGAAGGGGAAGTAGGGCACATAAACACCTCATATCGAGTCACCGTCATTCACAACAAGTGTTATGTACTCGTACAGCAATACCATGCGCGAAAGTTGGACGATTCCTTCTGCATAGCACACGGCCCTAGGATAAAATAGACCCACGCCCATCGTTATATATGTATATGTTAGCAATTTTTACAGCCATGTTCTTCGGTTAAGAACATCACGAAATAAAGCTATAGTGCCTCATCACATATTCTTCCAATACATTCACTTATTCACACTGCTCTGACTCATCATGATCTCCAGTGATGAATTCATCGGAATAAAATGCAATTCACAACCGGGTCCGTGAAATCAAAAGCACAGAATTACTGTGCTTAAAGGTGAGAGCTGATTTTTGATTTGGACGAGAAAATATACGAGGCAAAACGGGCTGAACTCAACGACAAGTCATCAGCGGGTCGCATTTTCGCACTGCGTAGCAAAGAAAAACTGTGCTTTTGAAATAATTTCAGAGGTAAAGTGCTGAACTGTATTTTCAGAAATTAGATGGATTAATGTACACTCTCTAAAGAAATTCTACTCAACCCAGTTTACTCATCTGTACAGCGGTGTGATGTATAACAGTATCCCATTTTTTATATAATCGCAGTGGCACAGTAGTAGAGTGCTGCGCTTGCACGCTCAAAGCCGGGTATTCGCTTATTGACAGTGGAGGTAGATTCTTCGATACTTGGGATTGTGGCTTCAGCACTTCCGGCATTCACCGTCCACTGCCAGAGTACTGACTACGCCATTAATGGAGACAGTTGACAGTTGCAGTTATGGCATAATGCTCTGTGACTGGTGCCGTAGCTCTGATAACCTGTGGTTGACTGCAGCCGTGCACGTCTCTTGTGCCTAGTGAGGATGCATCGCACTACCTGATGCACGAGGACTTTCTTTTTGGGGCATGCGGCCAAATTGAGGCATTGCGTTTTATTATTATTAAATCACACCAGACTGGCGACGTAGGAACGTAGAAACTCCAAGAGGTTAACAAACCCCCACGCAACCAGCCCAGCGGGTGAAGAAAACAAAAGAATGAAACATTCTAAGATATTTTTTCATGAATAACGTTTTCGTTGAAAATGCTTCGTTTTTGAGACATTAGACTTCGAAGTTTCCATTGTTTTCCTATGGGAAGAAATGGTTAGGTAAGGTTAGGTAAGGTAAGGTTAGGTTTGGTTAGGTAAAGTTAAGCAAGGTTAGGTTAGGTAAGGTTAAAGTAAGGTTAGGTTAGGCTAGGTTATTTTAGGGTAGTTTACGCTTGTATTGGATCGCCGTTATTTTTTACCATAGTGAAAAAATCGGAACTTCAAAGTTAAACAACTCGAAAACTAAGCATTTGCGACGTAAACGTCATTCATGAAAAATGTCCTAGAGTGCTACACACTATCTAAATATGCAAAAAAATTTTCTCAAAATCAATTAGTGACCTACACGGGACAATTACCGGATTTTGTAACTATTCCGTACTTGCATCGGCGGGTTACTGTAGAGATCCTCAAATTGAGACTTCCCGAAACTGAGGATATTCAGTGGCCTGCGCCGTCCACCGCATAAGTTGCCTCAATTAAACCTATGACTACAGAACGCGAAAAGATTAACAAGCACATATTTTTAATGTGACATTTTCGAGGTAAAACCAAATTTATTCTAATGAATGTGGAGACAGTGCTTCTGATATTAAAATTAAATCCATCAATAGGTGAAAAACCTCATGTCTTTTGCTCGCGTTAACAATGCGTTGAAAAATCAATAAATACCAATTTTCTGTTTGCTAAGCACATGTTGTAGTACCGGCCGTGCAAACAACGGAGTGTGGCAACCTTAACCTTGCTCTCTGTTGAATTTGTTATTTGATTATGATTACTGTTGTACAAACAGATGCACAAACCACAGAGCTCCAAACCTGACCCACTATTGGACTTATTGTTTCAGTATGATAACAGCTGCACAAACCGTTGCACAAAGAATGAACCCTTCTACATTACCCGGAATTAAATTTATTGTTGATGTATTACAAGAGCTATAGAAACAGCCGGGTAAACCAACAACGGACCCCCTAACCTTACCCACTATTGCACTTATTGAGTACGATTATGCCGGGCTCTTCTTTATCTCGCCGCAACATCATTACAGCTGATGAATGTAGCATGGTAATTGTACGCAGTTATTATCATATTGTTCTATAGAATTAGGGTGCTAAAAAATTAACCATCTCTTAGACAGGAAAACGGAAAAAAGAAATAAACAAGAACATGCACCTTACGATGCTTGCATAAGTCATAATCAATATGCTTAGCGGACATATGACGTAGTACGTAGTTTTAAAATTGTATTTGTGGTTTAGGATCTTCTGTTAGGCTGTCGTCACGGTTATTCTGAAAATGAATTCGACGGTCACTGAAAACCTCCACGTGTTGCCTTTTAGTTTTCACGAATTGTTTACGTGGTGTAATGGATGCTTGCGCCGCATGCAATATATATAGGCATTGAAAGTTCGCGTAATATGACGTTTTAGAGAAACATCACCGTTTTCTTAATTGTACCCTTATGGGAACTATCATGATGCTATAGGTACTTGCTTTGGTGTAAATAATTATTTTCTTCATTAAGCATCATATAATAATACTGCTGAAACAGCTGCCGAAAATTTTGCGGATCTAATTCTAATTAACCTACTACTAAGCTATAAACTTTCTATGCTGTTGCTCTTTTGGCTTCCAGGTTCGATCGTAACGGTTACACTTGTTATGACTATACTGCGCAGAACAGAAAATTCTTCACCTGGTGGCATCCCTATGAAAGAACAAATTGAACATTAGGCCCCTATTTAATCTATTTAACATTTTATCTATTTTATCTAATCTATTTAACATTAGACCCCTATTAACTAAAACTAAGAATTTCCGACGAATACGTCATTCGTGAAAAACGTCTTCGAATGCTTCATTCTACCTAAATATATCAACAAAAGTAATAGATTAGAGTGGGGGTAATAGTAAAAAAATTTAATTCGGTATCAAATACTAGTGGCCCGGGCCGTCATTATAAATGACGGTAGAAAATTAGCACCTCAGGAAAACCCCCGGTGTCTCCTGTGCTTATTACTTTTCAGAGGCTTCTTGAATGAAAATTCAGCATTCTGACTAAAAATTGGATATATATATTGTGCGACCCCGTAGCCAAAATACCGTCTTCGACACCTGAATTTTCTCCTATCTTTTCCCATAGAGCGTGACAGGAAATATATAGATATAGTTATAAATAAATAAAAACACGACTTGAATTATTATATAGTACTGCTACTGCTCATATGTCATCTCGTCCCCCTTTACCATAGCGTCTCGAGATACTTCCATTTCCCACAAACAGACTATATACCTACCACCTACTTTGGGAACTACTGGTATCAACGATTACAACTTCCACTATTGGTTATCATCTCTAATAATTCCATAGAATTTAACAGGCAAGCTGCTGACTTGCTCTCCGATTATGAATGACCTGAAGAAAACAACAGGGCTGCCCACCGCTCAGTGACTGGCCACGTTTGTTTTTGTGTGGTCGATACCAAAGAGCAGCGCGATGACCAAAAGCGGGTTGTAAATTTATTCCCAGGCTTAAGATGGCACGGCCACCGTGGGATTTTAGCCTTGCGCCCGTTTTTAACTCGCTATTGTTTACGTGGGGAGATAAAGCCCAGCATCAGTTGCAGCGCCCACATTTTTGATGGGCTAGCTGTTCGCAACTTTTGGCACCAAGACGCTGGGGCGGAAGCTGGCTGTATAGGCACAAGTGAGAAGGGTATCACGTGAGTTTGTGTGTCCGCATCTGTCTGGCCGGTTTAGCTAGTTGCGAGCGAGCAGCGACGTGGAGAGCTTGTGTTGTGTCCAGGCAACTGGGCTTGCCCTGAGGGGCTGTGCATGTCTGGAGAGAGTGTCGTTATAATTTGGGTCCCTGCTGGACCGTATAGGTAGACACCGAGCCTATTTCTGGTGAAATTGGAGCCTCAGCACCACACGCATATACCTAGCCCGTCGCGTCCCTACAATGTGGTGCGACGCTCCCAGTATTAAGAGAAATTAGTTGCACAGACCCACTTTGGCAAATCCCTAGTAAATAATTTAAATCTTGTTTGGTAGTATCTTAGGATTTTTACGCTTCATTTCATTATACGGTGCATGTGCTCAAGCATCTGTAATCTAAATTATTGTTCATATTTGGTTTGACACAGTGACTGAAATTCATGGCAAAAGCGAGTCCTGTATTGCCCATTGTTCCCGTACAGTACTGAGGAATCTCACCTGTCCAGTATACTGGTGGTAAAATCTACAATTCTTTAATCATACGACTAATAAATAATGGATAACTTATATATGCAACAATTACGATAGTGTAGAAGTAACGGAAGGAAATCTGTTTATGGTGGAGATATGCTGCTGTTATGAAATGAAATTATTGCTCATAGTTAGGTAACTGAAATTATTCACTGCTCAAGTGAGCTCAGCTGCATACTATACTGTATATCTGTGTAATTTGCAAGCGCCTTGCTCGACATGAAAAGTAGTCTATGGCAGTAAAATTGCGAAACCGGTGATTTTACGGAATACCTGGGATTTATTACAATTTTGGACGACGAAAGTTCTGTTCGATACACTACATCAGGTATAAATCAGGTGCGTTAGGTTAGATAAGAAGCATCAGGTGAGGCGAGGTTCGTTAACTTTTTTTTAGAGAAGGAGCCTAAGGCATACGAGATACGATAACTTTTTTCTTAGATAAGGATCATAAGATTGAACGATCGAGGTACGTAAGGTTAGACTACGTTAAATTAAGTTAGGCAAGGATTTGTGTGTTTAAATGGGTGAAAAGGTAATTACAAGAAATTCTTGAAATTCAGAAATTTCCAGAGATGCTTAGCTGCACAACGTTCATGCAACATCTCTTGTAATTTAATATCCTTAAAGTGAACTTATGCGAACCTGAAAGTGGCTCTCTCTTACAGAATCTACAAGCATCTTTCTTAGCATGAATAGGCTTAATAGCAATACGTGTGTGAATAGCATTAGCGTATGTGTGGATATAACTTCTAATGAAGTTACTTGAGACTAAAAGTTGCTTATCTGTACGCCATTCTTATTTTTTAATACTGTTGTAATTTTTTCAGCAAGAGAGACTGCAGACGACTAACACTATACATTGTTAAGGATAAATTGGTGACAAATTTCATTAAAATATATTTACGTTGGGAATATCGGTGATTAGAGCATGTGATCAATATACGTAGTTGGTACGATGAGAAAGAAAAATTCTAAATGTATATTTCATAATGTGTGTTTTTAGTCCATATTAGAGACTTGAAAACCTCTGGTGTGCTTCAGTTGCCAGCGCTCGGGACAGTTCTATTTGAAATATACATAGTCTCATTTACTTGAGCTTGTTCCGAACATCATTCATTATTGTTGGTAGCGTTCTTTTGGATCGAATTTCGGGTGCTACTTTTAAACCTGTTCACACAATCCTGCTCCGCAGGATGGAGTTGAGTATATCTCAGGGATAATCTAATTGGGATTAACGCCTGGTACGTCTTCCAAAGCTTCCAAAGTACCGGAACCAACGTTTCAAGCCGAAATTCAGGATAAGTTGAAGCTCACGAGATTAGATTATTTCGATCGACTAACCTGATCGACGACACCTCTTCGCTTCAGTTACAAATTATCTAACGCAGGTCGAACGTGTCGTTCTTTCAACTAAGAGCTGGTGAGAAGTAAAATAATTTATTTTGTCCTTTTCTCAGTGGATACCATCAACTCTAAATACTATTGCAGTAGGTAATGTGCTGCTTATTTATACCGTTCATAGAGAGATAATAGATAACTGCAGTCAATCGAGATCACAGGTAGGTTCATCAATAATTATTATTCAAATTATTGATAAATTCACCGGCCGAACATACACTTAAGCAATCAAGTTTCTCCTCCGTATCGGAACTTTGCTCGTAGAGTCATAGAGCTGTCGAGCTAGTGACTTACATTACCATAGTGACAGATAAGGTAATAACTGCTCTTAATCATGCACTCAGGTCGTTGTTTGGGGGCGCATAAAAGTGTCTGGTTAGTGCGTACTGCTTCGGACTTCGATAATAAGATTATGGTGTGTATATCAGAGCTGGGCAATTGCGGCCAGCTGCTGTTTAACCACGTGAATAAAAGATTAAAAAAAGGACTTAAACTACAAAAACGGGCCTCTGCTACGCCATTCGACGACCGCATGTAGTCGCAAGTGCTCTCCTCTAACATAGACAAGTATCTTTTTCACAAGAAAGGGTACATGTCAGGCCTTAAGAGCTGACATGGACCACGGAAATGCATATGCAGTATAGCAACAATTTCGCTTCATCATTGTAACGTCTAATATAGGCATATCGGCCGTAATGATCGAGTTCTCTTCAAATAGTTTGATTCTCGTTGATTGATTTTCCCCCTAATTTAATCAGCCACGGGAGAAAGATGGACTTGTTTCGCTCAATTAAAAAAAAAAAAAAAAAGAAATAAAAAATAAATTTCAGCACTCACGTCTTCTGAATGTATTTTGTTTGGAAGACTATGCAGTCCAAGCGGGCAGGGGTATAGTATCCTTTATATAGCTCTCTTACGACCTTTACAAAATTGTAGTAAAAATGGCATTCATGCTTTTTCTTCGCGATCGTTTATGCCCGTAAGGCTTTCGCGAGTGTAAATGGCCATAAATATATAGATCTCATTAACGATGACCCATTCCTACTGCACTGGGTTTCATCAATGTGCGCGATGTATACAGTATACCTATACACTTCCACTACAGGACTACCATTATGTGACGTCACAAGAACCAAAACTATGGTCCCTGAACGATCTTGAAGCTGTTCATATGAAAGATTAATTATTAATTAAGGAAGTTACAGCTTAATCTTTTCACCAGTTGTGATATACTGTATCTGAACACCAACGTCACTAGCTGACTTTGAAGATTATGTTTCGATTTCAACTGCCACTTTAATTTATTTTCCTGTTATTATCGACAGTACATTAAATTTAACATATAAGTATGTATAGATGAGTTACAATAAGCAATAAAATTGTCTTGTAGGAGCAAAAGAAAATGAAAATGAACTCCTACTGGGGTAACGTTTCCTGTAATGAAATTAACTTTCTCCGTCTATCGAACACGCCCCGGCTCTCTGAATCCTCACTCGGCAATAGTAAAAACAAATATATACAGTACGTTACCTTTGATTATGCAAATAGAATTTTTTACTTTATTTTTCAAGATGAGTGTTTAACTTTGAAATATCAACGTTAACTAAATGCATGGCTATACTGCAAATATAAACATCATTTGCAAAATAAATATTTAGCCAGTGGCTAAGTTTATCATACAATTTGCTTATTAAAGAGTTTTTACTGTTATCTCAGATTATGCAACAAGTTAATAAAAACGGCATGAAGAGGAAATAAATACAAGTGAACAGGAATATTTTTATTAAACGTCCAAAACCATGAAATTATAACCAGAATAATTCAATAAACACTGAAATAAATGTTCAGTAGAGGTAAACATAACAAGTTAATTTTGAACATGGACACCTAAATTTTTCATGATTTTTATGAGGTGATTATTAACAGACTTTGTCAGGTTTGATATATCAGATGGTGGAATAGAATCTGCAGCTGTTTTTACTGCTTCCACAAGCTTACTTTGCTCGATAACTGCCGACCACCTTCATCGACCATCCTCTTGTTCATAACCCAGAGGTTCTCGATGGGATTTGAATCGGGGCTATTCGCTGGTCAAGTCATAATCCTTTTTGATTTGAATTCTCCATCCGTAAGCCAGTTAGCAGTGTACCGTGTTCTGTGTGAGGGAGCGTTATCGTGCTGAAATACCTTTTGGATCTGCGTACAATAGCCTGCTCATCAAGCCATGGAATTAAGTTGGCTTCAAGAAGCTGGCAGTACCGTTCTCCATCCAGTTTAACTCCTTCTGCCACTTCAAATGGACCAATAAGGGTGTCACCTACTATCCCAGCCCAAAACATTATACCTCCACCACCTTGTTGACACTTAAGCCGTGTCTGTTGAGGTCGGTCATGGAAGACCCATTCAGACGCCCATCCATCTGGACTATCAAGAGTGGCTCTGCATTTGTCAGTAAATATGACATTGGAGAAATCAGTTTTCATGTTCTCTTCAGCCCATTTGACTCTATTTTCCTTATAATTTTTTTGTTAGAAGTGGTTGTTTAATTGCCTTTTTCTCTTTCCCTAGCTTCTGCAGAACCTCACATCTTGTCTCTCTGCTTAGTATTGGGGCTCCAGCGTCTTCAAATATCGCCTTACTTGTAAAAAGTTGTTTTCTAGCCATAGAAACCTTCAAATGCAGCATATCCCGAGCAGTCAATTTCCTCGTAGAGGCTCTATCCGGAGTTTTCCAGTTGACCTTAGCTTCAATTGCATAAGCCTTAATAATTATTGTTCGGTGATCACGCTGCAATTCCGTGGAAACTTCGAGTGTTGTCTTACCAGAAGCCAATAACAAGGTCACGTTGATTTTTTCTTCACTTTTCAGACCGCTTTTCTTTCCCATGTTGACTAGAGAGTGATGTTGCATAATCTGGCGTAACAGCAGAACCCCGTGCGATAAGCAAATGTTGCCAAAACGGGGAAATGGTTCCTTTTTTATTTTTCTATGATTGTTTTGACAGTTACAACATACCTGTACATTTACTCACTATTAACATTTTAAATGTTTGACCCTTATCTTGAAAAATAAGTAAAAAAATGTATTTACGTAATCAAAGGTAACGTACTGTAGTTGGAAACGTCAAGATTAAGACGTCTGTAAGCTATGAATAATCCCTTGGAGATGCATGCAATTTTTTCAAAGAAATAATAATTGACACAGACGCATGACAGCCTTAGTCACGCCGCTACTCATTAAAGTTTCATAAAATTACTACATTCGACTTTGTAACAAAATCAGATTGTACTATATTAGCTATTTTGCTCATCGAACCGTAGCAGGAACCTAAACTAGTTTCTCAATATAAAAAAAAGTTAAATAAAACTCTGGCCTGACGTTTATGTCCGAACTATTCTGACCGTCGCGCGTATTTGATATTCATACGCCGTCCGGTGATTTGAATTTAATGGACATTCAGTGAATGCTTTCTCCCTTTCATTACAAGCCTGAGGCTTTTTATATCAGAGTAACGTACATAACTACAAATTGGAGCACAATTACACCCGACTAAATAACTACCCTGGACCTGAGCCAACTTTTTTGCTTCGTCCATGAGGTAAATACAGAGAGGGCAATTCTTATTTTAAACCTATTTATTTGTGGGTGTTACACGTGTCTTTGGCGCCGCTTCATTTACTGCTATGTGCATAGCTAAAAAATAACTAAGTTGTTGGACTTAATTTGCGCGAATTTTTACGCTCTATAAAGTTTATATTACATGCTGTAAAACCTAGAAAACTGTATACAACGTTTAAAAAAAGAAATAATCAGTATTACTTTGCATCGATCGCTATGCATTATGCAAGGGAACGGTACCAGTGTATTTTTCTGCGGTTGTATTAGGAGCTTTAAAAAAGAAATTTTCAGAATACTTTTGTTGGCATAATTTTCCACGACGGCGTAAATCATAACTCTAAATTTACTGTTTTCAGCGTCTATTTTTGCCAACGAAAGTAAGTACATAGTGTCTCAAAAATAAATTTGTCGGCATAGCGAGTTATTCCGTGCATTGGAAATGACATAAAACATCCAACAAGTGACGTCAATAATTTTAAAGGGACGAAGTTCATGATATTGAAGATTTACTACGAACACGTACTGGTCATATTTGTACCACGTATACATGGTGCATGTCTTCCGTTCCGCAGTATAGGTCTGACCTGCACACCTTGCTAAACTCATTCTGCTTCTGATGCCCCCAGCAAAGGTGTATATGGTGCAGCGCTGAGATAATAGATTTTCTTTATTCATTAACGTTATTATGCTTTATAGTTCACTTTTTCTGTATAGTTACTTGATTTACTGGAATAGTGTTACATGAATTTTCTTAGCTAATTCGTTTTGAAGTATACATGGAATACTAATAGCTCGTGAGATGGAAATGCATAGAACTTTATATTTACGTAGGTATTTCTGCTTGCGTAGGAGAGTTTTTCTAAGCTTGTCTGGCCAAGCTTGATATTTGGTCAATCGTGTCAAGTTGCTACCTGATTCGAGGCTGCCAATGTTCCCTGGTACTTAAAGATATTTTATTTCTATAAAGAACGACTTTAATTGATCCTTTGATCACGCCGTGCATCACATAATGTTTTTGGGTTTCTGGGTTCCCAACAATGGAATATTTGTGGCAGATTTACCAATTCTATCTACTAACATACATTGAGATCATCTCCGTCCAAAAACAAGCACGCATTACCATCCAACCCAGGCAAATGTCTGCTTGGCGTGCTCCTCCAGCAGGAAAACAAACTGTAGATTTCGTGTCACTAGTGCACGTACGGCCAAGTATTTTCCAACGACGCACGGGAACACGTGCTAGTTTGAGAATTCACACTTCAGTGCACAGGGTAAATTAAATTTAAAAGAAAATCAAGTGAACCTGCCGGTTTCTCATATGGAGTCCGACTACAGGGCCAGGAAAGACTTTGCTTCAGAGTAGTTATACATTCTTTGCTAAGTCATTGGTGCAATTTATCTTGAAGAAGAATAGAAAACAATGTATATCTGCAGTGAAGTAAGACGCGCCTTATAACGGAGATAATAACGGACTATACATATAATTTGGGCGTCTATTGTTGAGTTACCCTGATCCTTAACTTTGCCTGAACCTATTACTATCAATATTCATATCTTACACATATCATTGCGGTGTATATGATCTTTGGTGGCAATCGATAGATACAACAGAATTGCGACATAGCAAACAAAAGAAGAGTAGTAACCCTCAAACGAATAACAGTACCTTCTTTGCTGAAATTTAGAGGGTTATCATATTTGCCAACTCTATTCATATTAACACTTCAGCCAGTATAATAATTGCCGTCTTCTTATTTTTTGTTGTGTAATTTTTGTAACTTCATAGGAAAGACTTTTCTTTCAGTTTTGCATCGCATTTTGTATATAATAATATAATTTAATTATAATAAAATAGCAGTGGCAGCAACTTTTATCTGTTTCGACAAATAATACTGAAAGAACAATATTTTTGGAATGTATACAGCATAATCCAGCCAGAAGTGGTTATGTCCATTTTTGGCGAAATTGGGTTTTACTCGCCAAGTGGGTGCTTGAGAGGCATATTTTTAGTGTCACAAGTGTCTATATATCATATCTCTTCCTAGTAAAGAGATATGNTATTTTTGGAATATATACAGCATAATCCAGCCAGAAGTGGTTATGTCCATTTTTGGCGAAATTGGGTTTTACTCGCCAAGTGGGTGCTTGAGAGGCATATTTTTAGTGTCACAAGTGTCTATATATCATATCTCTTCTTAGTAAAGAGATATGGCATAGACACTTGTGACACTAAAAATATACCTCACAAGCACCCACTTGGTGCCTAAAACCCAATTTCGCAGATAATGGACAAAGCCACTTCTGGCTGGATTATGCTGTATATATTCCAATATTGTTCTTTCATTATTATTTGTCGAAACAGATAAAAGTTGCTGCCACTGCTATTTTTTTAACCTAAAGTGCAAATTATTTTGCTATTTAGTTGAGGAGGCACGGCAGCCGAGAATATACTTGGTAGAATAGCTCCTACTTATAGCCGCAATTTTATGGGGATGGGGAAGCTAGCATGCACACTTGACAACTTCCTGTAGTCAAAACCATAAACTACAGAAATAATATTGGATTTTTCTCCTGTACCTGTAATTAAAATTTAGTGATAGGTACGTGAAGTTCAAATTCTGTCCCCTACAACTAGCACAAATCATCGCATCGTCTGTAAAACAAATAATGTCCACAAAGTTTGGTTCCTGGGTTTAATCCTATTACTGCTTCAGCTGTGCGAGGTAAACTACTGCACTATGTAAAATAGTTACTGTAATTCGTTACTTCAGGTGTTATAGACCAAATTTATGTCAACTGTGGATGGTTCGGTTGTACCAAGTAAAATATTTAGTGGCGGTAGGTGGTTTACTTGTATCAGGTAAAATATTTACTGGTGGTAGGTGGTTTACTTGTACCGGTTAAAATATTTAGTAACTTTGAAAGTTCAACATCACCAGGCTAGACATTTGACCGTATTTCTTGCCCCAACTGTACCAGGTAAAATATCTGGTAGCGGTCATAAATGCCCCAACAGTAGCATGCAAAAAGTCAGTCCTGGATGCAGGAAGCCGACCGGTTTGGGCAGCGAGAAGAGGGGGGGTCGGGCGCCGCTCGCCCAGCATCCGGTCAAAGCTGAGTTGTTTGACTGTCCGAGTGCTCGCCAAAAACATCGGCTATAGGAGAAAATTAAAAACCATGGGATCTGTTTGGATAGCTAGGGCGGTGGAGAAAAAGGCGAGCA
>LQNS02000211.1:5012419-5030946 GCA_001587735.2 Parhyale hawaiensis | reverse complement strand
TCGCCCAGCATCCGGTCAAAGCTGAGTTGTTTGACTGTCCGAGTGCTCGCCAAAAACATCGGCTATAGGAGAAAATTAAAAACCATGGGATCTGTTTGGATAGCTAGGGCAGTGGAGAAAAAGGCGAGCCAAGGCCTGGCAGAGAACCATTCAGGCTTGAGAACCAAAACTGGTAGCTGCACTGCCAAGGCCTGGCTAGTAGACGGGCT
Source organism: Parhyale hawaiensis (assembly GCA_001587735.2). Classification (NCBI taxonomy): domain Eukaryota; kingdom Metazoa; phylum Arthropoda; class Malacostraca; order Amphipoda; family Hyalidae; genus Parhyale; species Parhyale hawaiensis. The sequence goes on along the minus strand of LQNS02000211.1, from coordinate 5,030,737 downwards.
TCAAAGTGGTCGGAAATGCTTCCAATGCATTAGGAGAAAGCCAGTGCTCGCTATCAAAAAGTCAGAGGCATTTTTCCTATATCTACAGAGGGCGGTGTCAGGTAATATAAAATAATTGCTTAAAAATTCCAATATATGAATGAATGGAGCAGTAAAAAAAGGAGAAAAAACAATCACGAATTCATTCTGACAGGAGCGATCTCGAGGTCAAATGTATGTTGGTGACAAGCGTACTGTGTGTTACATGAATCCAAAAAGCTCACCTTGACGCGTTCAAGTTTTGAAGGTCAAAGAGCTTGTTCTTTGCACGGTGCTTTCCGCATAGAAAATAGTTCTTTTGAAGACAGTAACTGAGGTATTTTTCAAATGTATTATTTTATTTATGCTTTCAAAAAAAAAAAAAAAAAAACCTGAGCGTGACCCACAGAAGCAGTACTAAAAGTTTATTTTTTCCAGATCGGAAAAGGTTAGTGTCTTTTCATGACAGAAAACTTTAGTAATATCAGCCTATCTGTCGAAAATAATCCCACTTTGTGTTCTTCACTGACCTTCAGTTCAGAACTGCATTAGTGTAGGCTACCACTGGGTAATACTCTTCATCCTAACAATGGTTTGAAATCGCATATACTCAGTTCGAAAAAGCTGCGCGCTTACTACAATGAACTATGACACCCAGTTGGATAAAACGATCCAGACTGTTGTCACTCTTCTTCAAGCTCAGACGTCAGCCTGTGTATCCACCTAGAAGGAGAAGAAGTTGGTATGTTTGACACGTCCGTTGGATCTTTTAGCACACAAGCAGTTTTCCATGAATCATTATTGTTTTGATTTCCAGTCATTTCCCAAGTGTAGTTATGAACAGCTCATAGACTTTCTGATGCTGCCAAGCAAGTGCAAGCTACAGTAATCTCCTCTGTAGAGAAAGCTCGGTTGGCTGGCTAATCGTTGCAGTGTGGTAAGGTTTTGCTTGTATGTCCGTTTTTGTTTATGTGAATGCTTGTAACGACAAAGGTTTAATTATAAACAATGAAAAGATAGTCGACAGAAAACTAAAACTAAAACTAAAATTTAACGTTTCGGGAATTTTTTCCATTTATCTTGGATGACCTAAGTTTTGACATGTGTTTACAGGGTGGGACCTAAAGGGCGAGTGACTATGGTGTGTTATGGGGTTCTTATAGAAGCGTCGGACGGTAAGGGAAGCGGAGGAAAACGGGCAAGTACAGTCGGAAGAAAAAGTGTCAGACATGGGTGTGACGAGTGGTAGAGCAATAGTCAATATATTGAGGCTAGGTTTTGTTGGATATATAGTGATAGTGATTCTAGGGCGGAGATGAAAGAACATGTACAATCGGAGGAAAAATGTCGGTCATGAGCTATAGTCTAAAAAGCGTATGAACAGAGCTGTGAGCAGGTGCCGGGTGTCAGTTCCAGTATAGTTGGCAGATGTGGAGCTAGTTAGTCGGGGATAGTGTGAAGAGGTACAGCTGAGGTCATGTTGTTGGGGCTAGGGCGTGTTCTATGGATGTAAATGTATTCTAACGTTGTGAGTTCTATTGGATTAGAAGAGTCAATGATTGAGAAGTTTTTTTTTTTTTGCTGATGGGATGGTCGTTTTGCTCAACATGCAGGCGGGGAGCTGAATGTGAGGGTTTTGCAAGTGGTAGACCGGTTCGGCTGGGTACTCCTAAATCTTGGTCAATGCGGGCTTTGAAATGTTGTCCAATGCTACCAATGTACGAGGCATTGCATTCTCTGCATTTGCAATGGTAGATAACACTTGACAGGAGCGGTGTGGGTGGTTTGTCTTTAAATTTAAACTAGGACCCTATGGTCACATTTTTTGTACGAAAATTTAAAGTTTATATGTCGGCAAGCTTCAGAGAGGATTGTTTTCAATGCGTTTGCTGCACTAACAGAGGCCTTATTGTAGTACGGAAGCGAATGAAAGAAGTCTAATTTAGGAACAGAGGTTTTGCTAATGCCGGGATCAAACAGTTTGTCTAGGAACCATTTGCAGTAGTGGTCCAGCAGATGGTGCGGGTAACCGTTATTTTTGAAGAAAGTTCGGAGAACACCATTATTCATTTTACAAAGTCTAAAACTGCAGCAACTTGGGTTTCTATAAAGCTACCACGGATCTCATGCAATGATTCATGTTAAGTCTCTTTTAAATTGGTATTTCGAAGCATAATAGTGTTCTTAAAAAATTTTAACGTCACCTCTATTGCGCTGAAGGAGTCAATTTCAATAAATTCATCCAATAGAAAATGCTAGGTTATTAAAAATGCGATGGCTTTTGACTTGCAAAGTTAGGAATCTAGTTATGCACGCCCTGTTAGAAAGTAGTAAGGATTATAACACGGAATTAAAATCCTTGTTGAGAAAAATGTTCAGCAAAAAATAATTATTATTTTCTAGGTTACAATAAGCAGAGAGAGCTGAGGTCTACAGCACTGGACTGATAATTTAGTTCTATAGAATAAGTGTTGTACGCGAAGACTGTAGTGGCTACAGCACTTGACTGACGCCTTATAATAACTGCAGAGCATTAGGACGAATATTTTAGTTTGCAATAATCAAAAGGGCGACAGCACTCGATTGAAGCCTATTGTAGCTCCAGACAAAACTCTTGAGGGCCAAGATGAATTATTCAGATCGCTATAGCCAGAAGGACTTCAGCACGCACTGAATTCAAGCGTCCACTAGGACCAGGAAGTCCATCCATCTCCTAGGTGGGCAGCGTAGTTGGCACCAAGAGCTGGAGAACCCACCCGCAGCCGCTAACTGCAACTCCCACAAACCGCAGAGCAGAAGCCACGGTATAATCGCGGTCTCTGGACCTCATAACCGGTGGCCCAGCCTTGTCCAGGCAACAATTAAACAGTCGTTCGAATTTTAGTAGAAATGAAGAGGTGCTGGCCAAAAATCTGACACTCGATGAAACCACAATCTTTTATTGGAATGTTTTCATTTTTTTTGTACTGATGCGAACACAGTGCGAGCTTTCGTAAGTGAAACTGACTGATAGTAATTCGAATGACGAAAACACAGATCAACATTGTGCATCCCCACTAATAGAATCTAATAATAATGATGATGGCGATAATACCGGCAACAAAAACGGAAATTGCAGTAAGATTTCTGAGAGTTGGTAGAAATTGAACTCCAACGGTTGTTCGAATTATTGTTTACGTAACGATATATTGTCCGGTTCGCTTCAATTTAACCTCCCGTTTTACTGCAGATCAAACTAAGCAATGCGAAGTTCAAACTGTTCTGATTTCTTTTAAAGCTAGTGGGGTATTAAATTTTGTTCTTTATAGGTGCTCTGAATCATTTCTAAAAGTAGTGAATTGGAAGGTTGTTGGGATTTGACAAGTGCAGCAGCCTGCTTTGATGGCAAAATTTGCGGTGATTATTGGCTTTTCAAATTTGCTGTTGAATTGGGAAGCCAATTACAGAAGTGCAGTGTAATGTTCACTTGAATTTGATGAGCAAAATGAATGGAGTTGCCGCACTCGTCTAATTGTCATCCAATTATCGAATTTGCAGGCATTTGTAGTTATACCAACGTAAATTTTTTACTGTTGCTGTAGACTTCGAGTAAGACGACGATAATACGGAGTAATTTTTTTGAGAAAATTCTCATGAATGTATGCATTTGCCCTCATGTTGCTTAATTGTATTGGTTGCTGAGGCATATATATATATATATATATATATCGAATAAAACGAGTTATTATTCACCCACCCCTACTCTTTGCCATATCCCTTTCTGTACGGTTCTTTTCCGTATGTAAAATCCTAAATTTAGAGACACGACGGATATCAGCGACTTCATCCCAAGCGCGAAATGCATATAATACGATATCGGAGCGAGACTAGCCTCCCCAGAGAATGAGATATTCTTTAAATAGGCATTGGTTATCGCTCCAAGAAACACCTTCATCTCTCGCCACGCTTATGGATCCACCTAGTCTCTTTCAAGCAATATCCTCAGCAGAGATATGGATCTGCACCTTTTCTCCACACACGGCGGGGGCTGCACCTGTGCTATAGATACAACAACAACAACTCAAGGCCAGTTGTTTTCATAATCCCTTTATATTATGAGACATAGTAAAATTCAGTATTGGAGCAGCCTATAATTATATCAAATAGCCTATAGAACTGTAATACTATTAAAGGGGGAACTGCATGTAGTGGCCTTGCCAGTGTTGTCAACTGTTGCGAGTAAAATGCTGTTTTGATGTACCTACTGAGAAAAGGCTAAAATTCTGGTATACAGTAGATATTTCTGAAAGAAAACATCCCAAAATAGAGAAAGTTCCTGAAAGGGAGACTTCCCAAAAAGAAGAAAATCCAGAAACGTTGACACTCTTGTTTCTATCCGTCAGCAATAACCGATTGAGTAATATGCAGAATCATGTAGTAGAACTACCTTGGTACAGTACAATATCACGATTTATTTGCCATTGTGCAAGCTAAAGAAACTGTTTCAAGACCGTAGGAGAAGTATATAGGCAAGCTGTAGACCTCGTCCCGGCGAAGCTAAAAAAATATGTAGTTCTGTACTTCTATAGGTTTCAGGAGTTCGAATGAACCGTGAAAAACTCTTCTTCATCAGCATTTGCACAAATAATACGGCGTAATATCAAATCTTCTGAGATACTACACGTATTTCAATAATCTAGTTCTTGGGAAAAGTGCGCCCAAACCAGCTCAGGGGCGTTAGTGTGCTCAGGCAGCACGGCTACTGCACTTACATCCTTTGGCGCACGGCTAGGACCAGGTATTTTTCAGTGTTGTGAAAAAGTGTGACTCCAATACCAGAATGCTTTCTCATGCATGTATAGTTCTGCGATGGGTATGCCTTGTTTGGTGTGCTCTTGTAGCACGGAATATACAGATTTTAGTAAGTGCCTGCTCCCATGAGGACACCCAGCCACAGAGATATTTCCTGTCTCAGTAAGGGATAGCGTACTGGTATTGAGGCAACACTTTTCTCATTGGATTCACTGTTTCAGCGGTGTATGTATATGAGACGCAGTGTTTCAGTGCACCGTATGCTGAGCCAGCAAGAATATATAATTCAGTAATTCATGGTATTGTCATATAATATCACAACTCCTTTTCTTACTGATTTTTGCAGGGTCACCCGATGCAGCAACTGGTATCTTGCTTTTCCATTTGAAGGTTTTACACTAAAAACATTGCATTGCCTTTTTATCCCTGAGGACATAGGGACAAATTTATAGCTGATTAAATACAAAAATTTACTTCTGTTGAACAAATAATATTTAAAAAGTCTAATGTTAACCCTATATGTACCAGGCTGTGTTATTTTGCTATCCTGGTTCTTTGTCCTGTTTTATTTGCACGGAAAAAAACTGTTACGAGATATAAAATAATAGCCTTATAGCATTACCGTATAATATAGGTGGGGTAGTTATAAAAGATGTATTCTTTCTCGTTCTCCGCTGTTGCCTTCAACTAAATATTCTTGGCTGAGGCATATGCAGTGCATATCTGCGAGTCCTATATCGTGCTATTATCGTTGCATTTAATTACGCTAACTTTTTGCGGCTCCATCAGCGGCCAATAAACACAATCTGCTAAGCCTAATTGGACCTAAGCTGTGTTTTAAATGTACCTCTTGAAAGTAATAGCTAGAGTTATGAACTGACCATTGCGTCAGCATCGTTTATTTCAAAAAACCGCATGCACGGTATTTAAGAAGCTGAGGTACCGCGTGTTAAGCTATTGAACTTTGAAAGCCATGCAAGAGAGAAAAGAACTTCTTGGGAACTCCACCAGACAGGAACAACTGGGAACCCATGTTGTGTCATGTACAGTAATGTGCCAGACAAATATAGGAGTAGCCTTAATAAGACAACAGACATCCTTAATGAACATGTTATGCTTCGGCATGCTTACCAGGGAGCAAAGGTGCTCGACGACCAGACCTCTTTGCTATACACAGGAGACGACCGTCGTATAGATAGGTACGGCCAAGTAAACCTTCTATTCTCGTAAGAATAGTACTACTGTAAGCGGCCTCTAGGCAGGATTTAGGATGCTACTCGGGGATTAACTTTTAGTGTAGTCAACGGCACGATTTGCCAATAATTGCCAAATTGACTCCTTAGCGGGTAAGGAACATGAAGTGAGTACCCAGTGTGGCTGGCTATTCAAATACTTTAGCAAATTTTAATTAGCTTTGTATCGACTAAGTTATGGTTGCGCTTCGAAGAAAATGTGGCCTGGCTTGTTGGTGATACTGCGATTATTATTACAGTTTGTTGCCAATAACATTATCGGGGAAAAATATTATAAGTTTTCTGGTGAATTAGCTGTTATTGACATCTCTTTTCTCGAGAAAAATTGCATTATCTTTGTCGTACAGAATACTATCTTGTTTTGTTGTCATGTTGCTTATCGGCGCTTATAGAGTTGTTCAAATTACGGCACGGCACATCGTGAAGCTTTTTATTAATTGTTAGGCAATATATTAATTTATTATTTTGTTGAAGATTTTTAGATAAGATTACATATCAGCTTCAGAATCTCGTATCATAGCCAGCTTTGAGATTCTCAGTTTACACGGATTTAGCAAACCCAATGCCCTCTTGTGAGCCTATAGGTTTGATTCTTGAAAATGAACTGCAGAAGCTTATTCTCTTCATATAGAAAATATTTCCTAATTGTGACCAGAACTGATTTCTGTTGTGACTTATAATTAAACCCATTGCTATGGCTACTGTGCCTTTGCACCAGTCCAATTATTTTGTTGGTCCGTAAAATTTTTCGTGCTGGTTACAATAATTCCTTTATTTCTAAACTTCTAAAAAAACAGGCTAAAGTATCCTACTGGTTGTTAGACTGAGTTCAATTTTTCGGAGAAGAGAACAACGCATGATTTCGCGAATAAGAAGGTCAAAGTGGCAGTTTGAGCTACCGTTAGGAGCTAAATGGTCGCCTAAGAAAATGCACAAAAATGAAAACTACATTTGAACAGGTCACCAGAGATATCAGCATTTTGGGGAAGAACTCTCTGTATTGGACGGTAAATATAATTGGATACGACGATTGTAAAAAGTGTAATGCAAAGTGAGAGGCCGTTACACAGTCAACTGTAACTGCAGTTCTGCATGTCGAGTATGAGCACCCATCATAAAATAGACGGAAACTAATGGATGAATTTACTCTGCGACTTTTCTTCATGCAAAGAGCTTAAATCTATCGTCTTTTGCTCATGAAATGAACCAAAGTTATTTCTGAACGCTGCACACGGTGTCATTTCTGATCTTATTTTCTTATCGACATCATAGGCTTCACATTCATAGAGCTGTAACCGAACCCTGCATGTTATGCACGGCTGACCTTAGGAACGGCGCCAGGAGAAATACTCTATGCATTCAAATAATTGGTGTGAAGCCTTGGGGAATTAGGGGTAGCTACTAATATATACTAAAGCTCTCATACTTTTTAGTCTTGGTTTCAACCATAGTGACCGCACAGGATGATGCTCACCAAGCACACAAGTGACGGTAGAGGTGCATGGAGTGTTGATCGTATTGGTTAAAATTATTTGACCAATTACATAGAAATGCAACGGAAAGAACAAGTTTAGTACCCTTCACTACTGGTTGACACGACGCCAGTTTTTTTTATTGTTGTACGATCGCGTGTTTAGTACAAACTTGTAGCCGGTAGCCGTGTAAATGCAACTGTCCGTCTACTAAAAGATTTACGAAATGTTTGCCGCCGTGCCTCTTGGCTTAGTTTTTCGGATTTGTCTTCAATTTGGAAGTGAATTGGAGCTCAAAAATTATGAACAAATGAAGTTTACTGACTCCTATTTTATTGAATTTGCTCGTCGATCAAGAGAGTTCGACCCAGGGTCTGGTAAAGCATTGATTTTGCGGGTGAACAGCCATTTTTGGTAACTTTATGTTCCCGTGTGCATTGGCCTTAACAGCATTATCCTCCAACTACATATAACAGCAGAAAAACTGCAGTAGGTAAAATTTGTATATGCTTCATCGTATCAAAAAATAAAACCCAGTGTGCTGAATTAGTTATACATCAAAAGTAAGTATTATCCAATAGGTACTTCTAAAGAGCAGTGAAACTGCAGTTTCTTGACGAAACTGCTTAAAAAAAGCTCAATTATATAAGGAAATGAGCGAATAACACTGCTTTTAGTAATTTATACCTCTATCTATACTGATTTAGCAATCGATATACATAGCGAGCTAAATATAAAAGTTGTACAACCTAAAATTTCTTTTGGTATGCCATGCGTATAGCATGTATATCTCGACCTAAATAAAATATGGCAGCTAACGTTAATACTCGTACATGACTCTAGATACATTCAGATCTCACAATCTTGTTACGGCCCTTTGCCTCTGACCTGCCGTACTCGAAATGTAATGCAATACATTTGGGTTCGATTAAATTGTAGTCAGGGTTAAGTTAAGTTTGATAGATTTAGTTTTCACGCACAGTTTGCCAAAAAGAACTATGAGATCGTTGTTAATTATTGTGATAAGATGCAACTGTCATCTCTGAGAAAACCCTTTGTTGTGCGCACTTTGCTCACCCAGTGAGGACGGATTAATGTCGTTAGGAACTCGTTTCTGTTACAGTTGCGAACTATGGAATTATGTGGTTTATAAATTATTGTAATTTTTACAACTATCAACGAAAACGTTTGCTTCTAACAACCCTGAGGGATCACTGCATTTCATAATCTATTGCAAGTATTTAAGAAAATAAGATATCCCCATGTATTTTGTCGTAGTTTTTTACGACGTACGCGCACCCACCGTCACAAAGATACAAGACGTGCGTCCTCACCGACGTTTGGCGCCTTCCCAGGGCTGGCTGGCGCAATATTTTTTATCGAGAATCAATTTGAGCCTCGCGCTCGTCGTCCTAATCTACGCAAACACTTTTCTATGATTGGTTGACTTTTCATTCGATCCACGGTGCTATTTGCTAGGTCTGCAACCCATTGCATTGATAAGAATCTTTTGATTAGATTTGCCCTACATGGCCACCAGCATGCAACCTCTAAATCTTTGTTATTCCCAAGCCTCTAATTTCATGACCAATAACTGATAGTGTCAAGCACCTTGTACTGCCGTACGGCAAGCTGACTTGCACTCGTTCATGTTTTGCCAGCTGTTTTTGAGATGTAGCACATATATTTTCCAGCTGCTCTTCGTTTCCAAGCATCTTTTAGGACTGGAATAGTTTTGCACCTTATGAGCTTTTGTTGCTCTTTTTGCATCACGCCGTTGAAAGCAGCAGAGTTCAGCACCACTTGCTGCTAGCTCATAACTGATAATATGAGGGATATTTTGCAGCAGTATTAGTTGAATACGATCTTGCGAATGGTATTTCGAAGTGACGAATTCGCCGAGCAATGGCGTAAGAGGTTAGGAAATTATGGGGAAGCACATTTTGCATATTCACTTTTGAAATTAGAGTGAGTTCCGTATAGAACTTTAAAAGGCTCTATATAGCGATACAGATTTGGTACCCATACTAATCCTTTTCGATAAAATCAAGAAAATATGAAAAACACGAAAAAATAAGAGAAGGGAGAATGCAGACATTTATAAAAATGTAAACGTCAAGGTTAACAATGGACGTTTATAGGAGTGATTATTTTGTTTTAACTACATAAAGGGTCAGCGTTATCAGAATATGACAGCATAGAATTTATGATGAGCCGTTCTTCATTGATCATACTCATCTTTCGTTATTGCAACTGCTAACCTAAAAGCACCTGGAGATGAGCGTTTACGGCTTCACAACTGCTGAACATCGAAACTTTTTCTCTCTCTCTGACATGGAGAAAATTCATTGCAATCGGCTACGCTCAAAGTTATTTGTTTCAATTTGGTATCAAGGATACGGTAGAATGGACAATAGGTCAAATGTTTATTTTTTGCTTCGCGAAAGCTGTTTCATCGACCATAGAATTAAGTTTGGGAGAATAACTGGTGCACCGAAATAATATGAAGGAAGAAACTAAGAAACATGATGCATGAGAAATCTAACGGAAGCTTCAGATACAGGATATTCAGTGCTGCAATTTCAACTTCTGTAATGCCAGAAGGACATTGAGCCATAAGGTCACCCTATACTTTGACATAGATACGAAGTATGGAGAAGGTAATACTCGTTCAAATCAGGCAAAGCCTCAGATAAATTCATTGTTTGAATTTCAACCGTCGTTGATTAAGATACGTTTGCTTTCAACTGCAACCTCGTCAAAGTTCTACCAATTATTTTTTTTCCTTGATTTTACTCATCACGCTGCTCCTCTTTATATTTTGTTATCTTTTTCATGCAGGGCATTAAAAATAATTCCAATCTATACTGGTATAGAACCTTTAGTTTTTTTCCGCAATGATTAAACTATGTGTCCTAAAGTGAACGTTCTGGCTTCCATTTGGAACCATTAAAACTCTTCAGATTCTATCATACAGTAATCAACCATTCGGTTCTAAAATGAACCTGTGTGTTCCACAGAGCATTCTCAGAAATCTTTTCTTTTTTCAGATCCCGAATTTTGCCCTTAAATCTCTGACTTGTACAACTGTTTAGATTGGCTAAGGGAGATACTGTTGAAGATTAAGGTACAGTCGCCTTCACTGCACTCAACTAAAAAGCATACATTCACTTGTTCGTGTTGCAGAAAATACCCGAAGAGCCTACACAAGAGTGCACGGCTGCAGTCTACCACGGATAGTCACAATTATGGAGTCAAGAGTTGGGAGCTCATGCGACTACTGCGACTCTCCCAACAGTCCCCATTGGTGATTTAGTTAGTTAACTCGCAGTAGATAAAATATGACGGGGGCACCGATGTTGCAATCCGTTGCATTTACACTGTACAGATTTTCCATCTTAGGAACAGAACATCTGACCTCGAGACAACGAGTGAGATCACCGATCTATATGCACTCTGCCACTACGAGTATGAGGGGAAGAAATTGGAAGCTGCTCGCACAAATCGATAGTGAATGGGATGTGAAAATACGGGCACTGTACCTATAGTACAAGCGCTAATTACCAAGAAGGAAGTTCTGATTTGTCATAAGAAACTTGACTGCTTCGTAGCAACGTTTTTTTATCATAATTAATAGAACAAAAAATTTAAACCATCTTGAACATCTCAGCTGCAATTACGTCGTTGATTCATTGACAGATGAAGTAGAACAGACAGAAATGACGATCGATAGATAAACTAGGAAATAGGGAAGTATGACGTATGCTTCACTTTTGGAGCATATGCATGTATTAGGCTCTAAAGTTAGATCTGAGTCAATTTTTTCCTGGAAAAGTAATTAAAATGAAAAAAAATTATGAGTTTCCTTATCTAGTCCGCGAGATGCAAGCAGGCTATGAGTTTCCATATCTAGTCCGCGAGATGCAAGCAGGCTATGAGTTTCCATATCTAGTCCGCGAGATGCAAGCAGGCTATGAGTTTCCATATCTAGTCCGCGAGATGCAAGCAGGCTATGAGTTTCCATATGTAGTCCGCGAGATGTAAGCAGGCTATGAGTTTCCATATCTAGTCCGCGAGATGCAAGCAGACTATGAGTTTCCATATCTAGTCCGCGAGATGCAAGCAGGCTATAAGTTTCCTTATCTATTCCGCGAGATGCAACCAGGCTATGAATTTCCTTGTCTAGTCGGCGAGATGCAGGCAGGCTATGAGTTTCCTTATCTTGTCCGCATGATGCACGCAGGCTATGAGCTTCACTATGTAGCTCACGAAACACTGGCAAGCCGCACATGTATGCTATGTACATGAGGTCCTCAGTACTTGCATGTACGTTATTTATAATACTAAATTGTATTTTACTGTATATGCATGCCTGTTTGAAGCACTCTCCAGAATTGAGCGTAATGACCATCTAAGACCGACAGCTGTGACCTACATTTTGTGGTTAGTATACTTCAGTGGATGAACATATTGAATATATTCTGACGCCAAACATTATTATTGATTGTACCTATCATACCTCTGTATTATTTATCAAAGAAACTTCTATCAATTATAAGAAATTAAAAAAATAATAATAATAATTTCTTTCAAGATTACTCGCTATCTTTGTTCTACATAGACCAATGAAGCGGTCATTGACCTTAGAATTGCTAACTTTTCAGTATTAAGGAATACTTTCATGATGCATATGTCACAGAACAGGTCATCTACTGCTGACATGTAACCGGGAAGGCCAATTATCATTGGTTAGCGGTATATATTAGCCCAAGCTCTTCTTAGAGACATCAGCTGATTGCCCAAATTTGCGGACTGTGTGCAGCGTACCTCTCAATGAACGGGTCAATGACCTTTAAAATGCTTACTACTGGTACGTATCTGTAAATGAACAGATCCTAATGAAAGTTGAGGTGCGTAATTTATAGTGTTAATGGCTGGAGTGTTGCTCAGCAGTGCTGGTGCTACAAGCATCAGATGCCATTATCAGTTATTTGTTAGAGCAGCAGTAGTCTCAGCAGTAGTTGACCGCATGCTCAGTACTCAGTCCAAAACGAAACGCTGAAAAAAAGTTTTTGCCACTTTTTGATAATGAAAAATTTATGCATGCAGAAGAGAGTCATTAAAGTGTTGGCCCTAAAGCGCGGAGGGTGAAAGTTCGATGTCTGCTTGTCAGGTAGGTGAGTTCTTGAGATGTTTGGCTTACTGAATCAGATGCTTCAGATGATATTGCGGGGATAGTGACCCTAACCAGTGATGGGCATCTACAAAATTTTGTCTCTCTATGGTGGCACAATTTTAACATTCACACTGTTTCCTTTAATACTGTTGTCCGGCAGATAATCAAGTCGGAGCCAGCAGTCTGGATACATCAGTTCTGTTTATTCCCCCATTCAGTTCACTTAATGCAGTTCTTATCATCATTCGTTAACGTTCTTTGTCATTCTTAACTTCGTTCTTGTGCCCTAGCTGTAATATGATCATTATCTTAACATTGTATACTATGCTGAGTTATCGTCTGGCGTAAATTAAATATTTTGTTGTGGCTGCACGCTGCTGTGCATTAACGAGCCGTCAGCGCTTTCCTTCACGCGTTAACGGTTTACATTCAACAGGCAATCATAAGTCAAACTGTTGAAATTCATCGGTGACAATGTTGCGTTTTTAACTCAAGAACGAATCATAAGATGCAGTACAGCCTGCGGCCAAGTTCAACGCCGTCTAGATCTGCTCGCCGTGGGGTAGTTTTATCTCCAATTATTGTGTTGCGTAGTCTGCTTGGAGTTTCTTCAATGGCGTAGTCTATATGAGGAAGGTCCTTACACAAAGTCTGGCTTTTGCCCATCAGACACGTTGGTGGAGACATTGGTGCCTATCGTTGGTGGAGTGAGTTGAAGGGTTCAGTTTTCAGTGCTGAACCTTCGTTACCGCCCCTTGTTAGCCCCAGTGGTGGTGATTCCTTGGCTAAGGCAGAGCTCTTGTCGGCTCACTTTGACGGGAAGCAGAGTAGATATGTGGTATTATTGCCTCATGGATGTCACCCCGAACCCCGTTTAACCTCTTCGGCATTCAAGTCTAGTACTTTCAAAATGCTTCTTTAGGACTTTGATCCGTACGGCAGTGTGGATCCGGTAGGCAAGTCTCCTCTCTTTTATAAGCATCTTGCTGGCGTTATCGCCATTAAGCTAGGAGTGGTCTTCCGGCGCCTGATACGGTTAGGAAATTTTCTCCATTGTTTTCGTACTGGAAATATTTCTCCCATTGCCAAAGGTCCAGGGTCACCCCATGGCGCCAACTACCGACCCATTACACTGACGCCCATTTTGTCGAAGGTGTTCAAGCAATTGGTCGCTTATAAGCTTGGTCGTTTTGCTGAGGCTACGGGTTCACTGTCTGCCGGTCAGTTTGCGTACAGAACTGGTTTGGGTTGTTGTAATGCATTATTGTCGGTTTCACACCATTTACAATCTGTGCTGGATTGTAGTTCTGAGGCACGCCTTGTACAGTTAGACTTTACTGTGGCGCTTAACACGGTCAAGCACGGGAGTCTGTTGTACAATGTTCAAGTTGGAATGATTTGGTTTGGGTGATAAAGTTCTGTCAATCATTCGTGATTTTGTTTCTGAGCGCACGCAGAGTGTGTCTGTTGGCGGTTTTTGAGTGCCTCAGTCGCGGTGAAGTCTGGTGTCCCTCAGGGTAGTATTCTTGACCCGCTGCTGTTTGTTCTGTATTAGTGACATGCTATATTCGCTAGAAAACACGATAATCAACTATTCTGACGATTCCACCTTGATGTTAGTTATACCTTGCCCCAGCTTGCGTAATGTTGTCGCCCAGTCTTTGAATAGGGACCTGTCGAGCATAAGTGCATGGTGCTCGGCATAGAGTATGAAGCTGAATGCAAGTAAAACCAGAACTATGATCGTCAGTCGGCCTCGAACACTTTTACTTCAGCATCCATCTGTGAATATACTCGGTGCTGTCTTTGTTCCACGGGTCTAGCCCCTTGAGATGCTCGGTGCTGTCTTTTAGGAGAAGCTTACTTTTGAGCCGCATATTAAACGATTGGTGTCACATGCTTCAAGTAAGATTGGGCTCCTTCGTAACATAAATTCCTTATTTGCTGACAAAGATGTAGCCCGTAGAGGCTTGGTGCTGTTTTTATTGCCTGTGTTGGAGTATTGCTCACCGTTCTGTACGTTTTATAAGGTGTACAACAATGAGAGATATTGGTAGTATTTTCTGTCCCAGCCCTCAAGGTCTTCTAGGATTACACGTGCTGCGGTTGATATGCACTTTTTCACTTTGGAAATGTCAAGGTGTGCTTCCAATGACACGTCTCAGGCATCTATAGACACGCGGCTACAGAAGCGCGTTTACAGACGCACTTCTACAGACGCAGACTGGACTTCCAATTCTGCGACGGTGGACGCTCTACGTTCGTCAGCTGCACTGCTGACATCATGGCGACAGCGCATGAAGACCTCATTTTATACCTCATGGAGTAGGAACACGACGAGGAAGAGTGTTTGTTGGTACTAAATAACTCTATAATGACTATAATATGTGTTCTCCTACATGATTAAATTAGATTAGATTAGATTAGATAGGCGGCAGTAAACGAACCAATAGGCCCATTCCCAAAGAGACACCTTAAGTTACTTTTAGTACACTGCTGGCAAAAAAACAAGAATAGTATTAGAATTCAGTATTACCTACTCTATGCAATGATTTCAAATTCCTTTAAATTAAAAAAATACATACATATTATTAAAAATTCCTACGCAATTGAGCAAAAAGTTCATTGAAAACTACTGTCAGAGGCGGTGCGTGCGCGTCTGAACTGGTCCTTCAGCGGTGGTGGCCACGCGTCTCGAGACTTGCAGCTGCAGACGCCTCATTGGAAGGGCTACATAAGATATAATGGATAGCATTCAATGACGTTGGACGCACGTCTCTAGCCGCGCGTCTACAGACGCCTGAGACGCGTCGTTGGAATTACACCTTTAGATGACGAACTCGTCACTTCAGTCGGTGTTTCTTGCCTTGACCTGGTTCGGTTTGGAGCTCATTGCCGACGTCGGTTTTCAGTCATGTCGGCCTGTAGGTGTTTATATCAGCTGTTAATGACTTTCTGTAACATTTTCTTTAAGCAGCGATTCGGTCTTCCAGTTGTTGCGGAATGCTGCGTTTGGTTTGTACTACGTGTCCGTGGTGTGCCGAGCTTGAAATTTTAACAATAATAAGGAAGCGTGGCGCGTAGCTCTGTTCCTCTAGATAAGTCCGAAAGTTATCTACCCGTCATTTGATAATCTTTTCCCTTATGAACTAGTGTACTGTAGCTTTTGGGTCATTGGGTGGTGTTGCATTATCCTCTTTATTAACAGCGAGGCGCAAATCCAGGAAACTTTGCCGCCTTGCTTTACTCGCTGATGCAAGGCATTAAGTAAGGGCCGAAACATACCAAAAGCAGCTCAGCGAGAAGCTGGTTGGCAGGCTGTCAGTTTTTAGAAGCTCAGAATGCATTGGAGGCGCGCACACGAACAGCGGCACCGGCCTGCTCAACGTTGCCTCTGTTCGGTCCGCGCGCTCCAATGCGTTCCGTGCTTCTCAAAAACTGCCAACCTGCAGGCCTGCCGGCCTGCCTACCTGCCAGCTTCTCGCTGGTCTTGTTTTGGTATGTTTCGGCCCTCAGTAATCTCTACTTTTACTCTATCTTTACCTAAAGACCAAAAGCTAGCTATTACCCTATTTTTTGCCTTAATCAATAATATTCAGTATCAATACCGCTGCTATTTCTTGAGCAAAAAACTAACAGCAGCTCCAGCAGCAATTTTATATGCGTCTCGACAATAGCTGTTAATTGATTTTTTATTTATGTATTTTTTACATTAGTACATACGTAGTTCAGTAGAGGGAGACGCTACCTGCAGTAACTGGCGGTCCAGTCGAGAGTGAAAACGTCATAGGCTGCAAATATTCATTGCCTTCTTTACCCAGGTGACTGGGACGTAAACCACCGCAGGCGCCCCCTCAATATTCAGGTGAGTGATTATGAAGAAGGTTAAGGGCAACAGGTAAAGTCAAAGTCGACTGCACCCTCCAAAGGGGAACCCAAACGCCCAGGTTCAAGCTGTAGATATAGGCCAACTGGCTCAAGAGGAGTAAGTACAGCTGCAGCTGACCACGGGTCACTAAAACTATGGTGCAGTAGCGAAAGGTTCAACGACCCGCACCTCTCTTCTTACCCTAAGATAAGTGCCCCCACAGTAGCTGTGCACGCCAAGCAAGTTTGCTGATTCATTGCACCGGGCACCATATAAATCGCTCACCAGGCTCGGGGCTCGTTCTCGTCACCTTCGGCAACCACTGTGCAGCAAGTAAGGCCTGCTGCTACCGAGGGTATAAGAAAAAAAATATGTGAAAATGTATACATAACGATCATCTGCCTTGAAATTATATGTGTTTATCGTATCATGGTGATGCATTGCGTATAGGTATGTGTTTACAATAATTTCTCCATGAATAATCATTAGGTTCTATTTTAAATTCCATGCTATCAAACGGAATGAATACTCTTATATATACGTTTGCTCGTACTTTTTGTTCAATATCAATCGTATAGAATCAGAAAACCTCAGGTCCGGAGAGAATGATTGCTTCAGGATAGTGCTATGGATATTCAGCTACGATAGCATGACGCAGGTTGTTGTAGGTTACTTACTTTTTTTCCTCCTGACACGCTTGGTTGGTTTCTGCGACCCCTTCGGAGTACTACGCAGCAAAACCTCATTTCCTCGAAGGTAATCCCCGCTAAACTCTGGCATTGTTTTAGAGCCTTCTATGAGCGTCGCACTATTGGTTCCAGTAAGCCGTTTAATGGTCGAAAAAAGAGCGGGTTACAGGCGCCATGGCCTCTTTTTGAGCTCTTCGGCACTTTGGCAGAGCAGTGGGACCAAAAATTCTCAATATCGCCACCAGCCGTATCTTCGATACTGGATGCCTTTTGTTGAGTCATTGAAGTATTTTGCGGCTCCCTGCAGCGTCATGCGATCCGCTGCAACCGTTTTGAGCCATTTACTCACAAACGATGGCTATTTCCATAGGCCAAATTTGAACTCTAAGCATTAAAGGTATCTGAATTACTCGTTAGCGATAGCTTGGATACTAAAACCTTAGCTCCTGCTGTTTACCAAAGCTTTCTTTACTTTAGTTCATGATGCGTCATTGGAGCAGGAAATCTTCGGATCAAACAGGAAAAATGTACTTCAGAGCAGAACTATAAAGAAGAGCAGAGAAAACAGAGGTTTCGTAGGCGTAAAAACTTTTTGCCATCATTTCATGACGAAGAGATACACTAGTTGGTACCATGTTTGCGGGCGGAATGAATCAGTATTCCAACTCGGAATGTTTACATCATCTCAGGATAAAGTTGTTCACATTATTTGCACAAGCTCGTGGTTTTACCTTGAGAACTGCAAACCATCGCCCCTAGTACCTTGGGCCCTTTTATTTTCTGGCAAGCGCTTAACGACTTTCAAAAACTAGCCCGCTGAAGTTAAAGTGGGAGAACTTATGCATAGAGACTCATGAACCATTCATAATTTACTGTATTAATGCTGAAATAAGGGCCCAGTAGGAAATTATGGTTGTGATTATAGTAGAATATAGTGGTGTATGAGAGATTAAAGTCGATTATGGATGATGAAACAATATGGTAGATATGTCGACCATAACATAACGTTGATCTTAGTATATTTAGGTCGATATTGGTGGAGGCGATATTG
>LQNS02000211.1:4964825-4976980 GCA_001587735.2 Parhyale hawaiensis | reverse complement strand
TTTTTGAGTTATTGTGCTAACAAGCATAAAATTAAAAACAGTGACAAACGAACGAACGAACAAACGGACCATTACCAAAATTTGGTCATCTACTCCTTGTTATATACCTAACATTTCATGTTAATTTCATCAAAATCCATCCATAACATTTTGAGTTATGGCATCGAGAAAAATGACGCAGACAAACAAACAAACAAACGGATGGACATATCTCCACCAAAAGTTAATCATCTATTCCTCCTAACATACCTAACAATCCCTGTAAATTTCAGCCAAATCGGTTCATAACTTTTTGAGTTATCAAAAAGACAAACAGGCAGACAGACAGACAGACAAACACGACGAAAACATAACCTCCTTGGCGGAGGTAATTATGGTTCCAGAGCCAATTTGAATTTTTTGCTACCGTTGTCTCGCTTGGCGGAGGTATGCGCTCTCAGAGTGCTCTAGTTATTATATGTAAGGATATCTTTCTTTGTTATAATCATGCTCACATACAAGCACAATTTTCTATTTGTATATGGTAGGTGGATATATATCCATTATAACTCTACCTAAACCTAAATTAAATAACATCATTAGGTAGAATATGAATTACTCAACTATACTTGCGGTTGACAAAATAATTGGTGCTGACAATATACATACGCTGTTGCATGTTAGTACTCAATGACAATAAAGATGAGATATAGTTGTTTATAAGCAACAAGGGCTGTTTAGGTTGCTAGGGATATCATGTAGTGTTGTTACGAGATGGCCTAATTATACATCATGTCCTCTACTGTGTAACAAAAAAAAAAAAAAAAAAAACTACTCGTGCACCTAATGACATGCGGACAGCTTCAAGTCCTCTAATCAATGCCCCATTCCGGAAGCAAAAAATATTAAATTTATGCCACGCCAAAAATAAAACATACATGGTTTGGACTGTGTTACCAAGACTTCGGGCTTTTAGCAGCATCGTTAAAAACACCTCTTCAACTTCAATAAATGAGAGTAGTATATTGTCAGAAAATTATGGCACTCGCATTTCCTCTCCGAAATACAGATACAGTGTAGTAAAGGCAACATTTATGGGAAGCAATTCATGCTACACTTTTTACGACAACTTTTTTTTTTAAATAATAGCATAAAAATTTTTGATTGATGTTGGCTTTATGCTAAAATTATATCACCATTTCCTTCCAAAACGTTGGATCTTACATCTGTAGTATTTAATAATACATATTGAAGTGGCAGTAGAATGGGAGCCAGATTAGATTTAATACATGTATGTCTTTACGTTAAATGCTTCGGACATTTACCACAGTCAGTAGTATTATGAACTGTTTATTACAACAGGATGAACCAGCGGTCAGCAGGCGGGTAGGAACATCACCTATGTTAGGTTATGCTTCTTCCAACTTAACCTGGACATTTGCTGAAATAATCAATGGTATCTCTGATTCTTATCACTTATAAGTTATTATTAAAACGGATTCTTAGTATTATCATGGAAACTTCGAAACGTTATCCTGATTCAGGCTAACTCTGGGTTCGAGATGTAAGCTTGCGGAAGGGGTGCAATTCAAGTGTATGATTATATCGAAGCGTGGATGTGCATTCTGGTAACTTGTTAACGTGGGGTGAATGGCTAGAAACTCCTGTTTTAGATGAACAAAAGATCTCTTCCACCTGTCACTATTTAAACTGAATCGAAGTCCAAATTAGAACAAAAAATACTATTTAAATTGTGAGAGCAAATAGAACGCATTTGAAGGTTATTTGTTCATATACTCGATCCAGATTATTGTTGAAGTTTGCCTTATTCTTTAATTGTGTTAACTCCTGCTGTGGCTCTTTGTCCTGCTTTATTCTTACGAAAAAAAAAACACATTTGTAGAGAGGTAGCTTAACCTAGTACAGATTGCGTTAAGCCCTGAAGCCTTCAACCTATACCGGCGAATGTGATATTGGGAACCAGTGTCAAATAGTGCTAATCTGTAGAGGCAAAAATTCAGTTACGATGAGTAAAAATTAATAATATTACAATAAATAAGAAAATGATACTGTGAAACTGCAGGCCGAGAATCTGATGAATCGGTCTCATGATCGAACGTTAGAATATATGTCAATAATTTCATTTTTTGAGTTGACTATTGAGTTTAATTATTCAAGCTTTCTGTCATAAATGCGTCAAAATATAGTTCTATATAAGGGGCTTGGACTTAAATTATCTACGGATAACAATTAGACGGACAATATTTTTAGACTGTAGCAAAATTGTTCATAACATAGTCGAGTTGTTAACAACTTAATGTAATTACCAACCGGTGAAACTTTCTTTCCTTCTTAAAGCTGGTCCCTGTACACGTGACTGTAAAAACTGGAAAACAGGAGGGATCAGCGTAATCTATTCTTAATGAGGAGGATCGTGATAAGGCTTCACCAGAACGACACGGAACACAAAGAAATGGCACGAATTGGTTGCTTGGGAATTAGTCTTGTTTTCCAGTCCGACCTAACCCATCATTAGCTCGAGTTTGATTAGAGAAGGAACGAACGGAAGACGTAGGTCCTATCTCAGCGTGCCTCTCTTTACCAATCTCCAGTGCCACGGAGGGACCGCCTGTAAGAAAAACGACAGTTTCCTAGGGTGCTCCAGCTTTCCAGCGTCACAAAACCAGTCTGGAAATTTAGTAGCGCTGACACGAGTTGCCCCCTTAAATAACAGACTTCGAACAGTAACGTCACTTTCCAAAGTCAACAAGAGATCCACTTGATTCTTTTGTTTCACTTTCGACGAAAAGGTTGTCTGGAAAGATTGTGAGATAGACACATACACTCCAGTTTGGTTTTGGGTGCCAGTGAAAGGAGTTGGGACGAACTAATAGTTCGTTGTTGGTGCTTTTCTGAGAGAGACTGCGTCGTAGAGTATTTGACTTTGTTGGCTTGAAATTTATGTGGTTTGGCGCTAAAACTAAATGCGGGCGAATCTTAGAAAAATATGATGAATATCATTTGCTCTGGATGAGATTTTTTAAGTCAGGCTTTTAATTTTTTTTGTTTGTTTTTTGGTACCCTGGAACATTTAATGCATTGCATAGATTAGTGCATTTATCGTTTAATTCAGGACACAAAAATGACGATGCATCAGTAGGGTTGACCTACCACTTTCGGAAACGTAAAGCATCAAGCGATCCAAAGCAGTACTGACTGATTGTTGATCAAAGACTGTAGACTAATATTGCTTGATTTTATGTCCAATCCCATCTGGAAATTCATAGGCATTAATCCAATATCTACCTAGAGAGCGCTGCAACGGTTAATGGCCAATAATTGCGGAAAAACTTTTGAATGGAATATTGGAGAAATAGGTAAAGCTTTTAGATGAAATCTAATCTTATTTTATTGCGGGCGCCATTTGATTCTGTCACGGTTAAAATATATAAGCTAAAAGTGTACTGAATTCGCCCTGATGAAATTCTGTATTTTGCAAACTTTGAATGCAGAAAGTATGAAATACTATTGTCCTGGGAAAGACGGTAGGATAAGTCAGTTTGCGTTTTCAAGGACAAATAAAATATACTCTTTTGTAAGTAAATGATGAACAATTTTAAACTGATCATACTATTTTGCTCTAATTAATTAAGATATGCATACTTGCACAAGTGAAGGCACTACCTTCGCTATACTCGTCGGGTATGTTCGTGGGTCACTGAACGTCAGAATTAAGATTTATATCAGTATATGAAAGTGCAGAACATCCTGTTGGGATTTGAAAATACCATAGTCTGGCACGTAGCGTTTGTTTAAATACTGCATGTTATATTTGTGAAAGAAAAGCTTCTACACCAAATGTGCAGCTCAGCAATGAAGTAACTGCCGCCTGTTTCCACTGTGATGCTTTAAAGAAAGCCCCAAGACCCAACGGTACAGTGTTAGGCGTAGCACCACAGTAGCGTAAGTGGCGCTTGTTTAGACTGTGATGTATGAAAGAAATGCTCCGCCACACAGCAAGTCTGTCATGTCTTACGCTCGACGTAACGTGTTCCTAAAAATCTTGTCGCTCTGACAAAGGGCACCAGGGGCGTATCTGCGTGAATAATGATGGTTTTAAGGGCGCATAAACGCCAGAAGTGCTACCATAACGTCTTCTTTACGATAGTTGAGGGGTAGAGGTGGTCTCTGGCCTAACGCTTTCTGATATGGACAGGAGCTTCGACACAACGGGCCGCTGTGTAAGCCAACGAAGTGCCTGCCAGACTGCCTGCCTGCCACTCTGGCTGGTTGGCTCCTCGACAAGGTGGGGAGGTTTTAGTAACAGCTTGAGTGTATTCAAATGATTTAACCCTTTACTGGGCAGCTGAAAAACGCTTTCGTTACAAAAAGAGTAATACAAGTAGACATATATGGTTAGGAACGGACGAAAGAGATAACATGGAAATATTCGCTCAGCGAATGTCATTCATGAGTTAGCGTTAATTGAAAAATATGAGACTTTTGCTTTGGACAAATGGAAGCTCACAATAAGTACAGAATATTTTAAGCTCAAAGCAAATTCAATGAAGCCATTTTTGAAAACGATATTAGGGCGCAGCCCCAATCCCAGAGACTAGCTCTTCAATACTAACATTGGAACAAATATAAAGCGTCGTGGCGTAAGACAATCTGCCGCGGTGGAGACAAATTTGAGGAAAATTCAACTCCGTCATTTCTGATGGCCAGCTAGGCCTAGTTTTTGGTATGGGCCACATCTCTTCCAAACTCCCAACAAAAATTATGAATATTACTCAAGTCTTTCGACCACTTTTTGGGGGGACAGGCAAATATATATGCTTAAATCTTCAATGAAAACATTATCACCTCCCTCATTTCGTTCGCGGATGATAAACACAAAATATTTTGTACTTTACTATACATTTTTTTGCAGAATTTACCAATTTTGTCAATAATTACTGTTTTGTTCAATGATGTACCACCTGAATCATACCTTACATAAATTGGTAATAATTATGTACGCCAAGGAGGTTATTATCTTTTCATCGAGTGTGTCTGTCAGTTTTCTGTTTGTCTGTCATCGAGACAACTCAAAAAGTTATCGACGGATTTTGATGAAATTCACAGGGATTGTTAAGTATGTTAGGAGAACCAGATGATTAACTTTAAGTGAAGATCGGTTCATCTGTTTGTTGGTTTGTTTGTCTGTCTCATTTTTGTCAATGATATATTTCAAACAGTTACAATCGAATTTTCATGATATTTACACGAGATAATAGGATTGAGTAAATGACCATTTTTTTCATCTGTTAGCTCGTTTGTGTGTTTGTCGCTTCGTTTGATTTTATATTTGCTAGCGCAATAACTCAAAAATTCTGAATGGATCATTATAAAATTTACAGGAGATGTTAGTCACGTTAAAAGATATAAGTTATTAAATTTTGGGGCAGCTCGGTCGGTTCGTTTGTATGTTTGACTAGGTTTTTCATAATGTTTGTTAGCAGCATAACTCGGAAAGTTATGAACGGATCTTAAAAAAAAAAAAATGCAGAAACTGTTAATATTGTCAGAAGACACAAATTATTAGCTTTCGGAGTTGATACAAAAAATCATGGTTTCAGAGCCAATTTTGAATTTTTCGTTACCGTTGCCTCGCTTGGCGGAGGTACGCGCTCTCAGAGTGCTCTAATTTTCAAATGGAACTAGCGAAATTACTCATTTTACGCGTTAAACAAAATGACAGTTGTTATGGTGTTACCAGGTGGCATCATACAAATGAGACGTTGGTGGTCTACGAGATCGTTGGAACCTCTTCCATAAACCAAAATACCTACTTGGTTTAATGGTTGAAAAAAGTATGTAATTTCCTACGTAAAATTTACGGATTTATCTTTTCTTTAGCGGCGTTTGGATATTTGCCACTATTTAATTCCTGTAATATATATATATATATATATCTATCTACAATATAATAAAAATCAATGTGTTCTAATCTGATTATTTGTGTATTTTTGTTCTTCTCTTATCGGTCTATTTTCTGTTACTCTTTGCTAATACAGATAGGCGAAAAGTAAACCAGGATTCTGATGATGTTTACGGCTACCTTGTTACCTCCCCAAAGGAGGTTATATTTTCGTCGTGTTTGTCTGTTTGTTTGTTTGTTTGTTTGTTTGTCTGTCACCAAGATAACTCAAAAAGTTATGAACCGATTTGGAAAAAATTTACAGGGATTGTTAGGTATGCTAAGAGGAACAGATGATTAACTTTTGGTGGAGAGATGTTCATTCGTTTGTTTGCTTGTCTCCCTAATTTTTCTCAATGCCATAACTCAAAAAGTTATGAATGGATATTTATGAAATTAACATGAGTTGTTAGGTATATAACAAAGAGTAAATGACCAAACTTTGGTAATGATCCGTTGTTTGTTTGTTCGTTTGTCACTGTTTTTATTTTAAACTTGTAAGCATAATAAATAAAAAAATAATCAAAGGATCTTCATGACATTGATAGGAGTTTTTAGTTGTGTTAAAAGACATAAATGATTAAATTTTGGTGCAGATCGGTTTGTGCGTTTGTATATTTGACTCATGTTTGTCATAACGTTTGTTAGCAGCATAACTTAAAAAGTTATGAACGGATCTTCAAGAAAATTACACAAGCTAATATCACTATCTGCAGGCACAAATGATTAGATTTTGGAGTTTATACAAAGAAAATTATGGTTTCAGCGCCAATTTGGAGTTTTTGCTATCGTTGCCTCGCATGGCGGAGATCTACGCTCTCAGGGTGCTCTAGTATTTGAAGGCACTGCTTGCATTGTCATGGTCAACATATGGAACTTGTCTTAGCACTTCCATGCATCCTGATTTATGGTTTCTTCCGATAGATAATTCCGTTGCTTCATTTATTCCTCCAACTCATTTTCATTCCATTAACGAAACCGCTTCTCGCTGAGTGAAAAAAAGTCAACTTATATGATTTCCTGGCGGATTTATGTATGTATGTATGATACCTAGTCGAAACTATTATTTTGAGGGATGATTGACTGCCTGCAAAGTGTAATAATTTTTCCTTGTCTGAGGAAAAAAAAAAGAAGGGATTCACTGCTTAACAGATGTGAAGTTAAGAACACTCACCTCTTATGTTCCTTGAAGTTAGCGGTTACAAATTGTCGTCATGAATTTTTCGTAGTAACGTTTTACTGCCAGGTAGACGTAGTTGTATATTATTAATATACAGTACACATATATGTTTATTAAGTAACTTTTACTTACCTAACAACTACTGGATCGGTTTCACTGGACTACGATGAACAATTGGCTATCACATATATCCCCGCCACAACATTAACTGGAATAACATAAAAATTTTACGCATTTGTTTTCGTTGTGCCGCAGTCACGAGTTTGGAATCGTGAGGAAGCGCAGCGTGTCACGCTTACTATGCTCTCAGCAAACTTTATGATCATTGGGCCCCCGGTAGCGGGCATGTCGCGGCGGCATATTATTGGCATATTGTCTGAGGTACGAGCGGGCCGGAGAGCTCCCAGCCCCTCCCAGCCCGCGGCTATACAGCAGCACCGATTTGAGACACGAGCCGTACGGAGTAGGGCCGTGGGAATAGGAAAAGTGTGTCAGACGAGAGTATGTACGGTAGTGGCCAATATATTAGGAAAGGAACTATTTTATTATTATTTACTTGAAATGTTTTGCAAGCTACAGTTATAGAATATTCACTAAATATACGACTTGGAACAAATATGTATGAATTGCATAGAGGGATTTTACATTTATCATTAACTTTATATAAATATTCAATATAAAAATAAAAAATTTTCCCACTTTTACGATAAAGGATATATAAATCCTTATATGTACTTCATACATAAATGTGTTCCCAATACCTCTGCGAAAATTTTATAAAGTAGCGGGACCGGTGGAAATTTCATGGGTAACTATTATTTTTTCAACATCGCAGCCTCCATTTGAACATTGTTCAGAAACATCAATTGGCTCTAGACCCGAATTGCTTGATAGGGACCACAGCCCTTGAAACGGTCATCGTACTAGCGTCCCGGATCATAGCAGGCTCACGCATGCACCTGGTTGAACCTGTCGCAGTTAAGTGACAGTTTCAGTTTACCGGAAAACATGAACAACGCTTACAATCACCTCGTGACTTGGGAGATGCTCGCGTGACGTCCGCTGTGACCCTAAACAACTTAAAATCAGAAAACATCCAGGCGTTAGAAGATTAAATGATATAAAGTTAATAATAATAAAAGAGTCTAATATCACTCCTGAGTTTTGTACAAACTCTAAAGTTTGTTCACTCTCACTAACATATCCAATTACTTCATTGTCTTATTTCCTGATGGAGTTTTGAAAGTCTTCTGGGTTTTTATTTACATTTCACGCTTTCGGACCATTAAGCATCACCTGTTTTCAGGGGAATGAAATTTTCGAAATTTCAATATCAGAACTCAGTAAGTACACAAGAGACTTTGTATCCTGGCTAAAAAAAGCTAAAACTATCCAACAAATTTTCGGCTTATGAATACATTTCATTCTTGATATGATGGCTAATATAACTGTTGTTCGGAATGCTTCAGATCTTCTGCAATTTGCTGTTTGAGGGTTAACCGTTCTTCGATTATTCCGTCTTGAAGTATGTTAGAATTTATAGGTCGATGGCTAATTTGTTGTATCAAATTGTGGACATTTCGCTTTCTTTACTTCTTACAATGTCTTCAGTTTCTTCTTCATTGGTGAAGCACTGCTCTTTCTAGCATTAGGAATAAGTTGTCCGACAAGAAGTCCCATAGCAGCACCGCAGGCATTCAATACTAGTCGATTTTGTTTCTCGTACTCAAAAGAAAGATTGTTTCCAGTGAAGCATCGAAGATATCCTTTGCAGTTGTTCATGACAACTTTCAAAAGATGCTTAATCTGCTGTAATCGGCTGGTTTAAGCTGAGCAATGATGATGAGACTTTACAAGGTTAACGCACGCGGGGAGAGGCCAAATGAAATGATGAAGAAACAATGTAAAATTATTAACGTACTAGGTTATTAGATTATGACGTCACAAGCCCATTTCCCATGGTGTTTATTTATACATATTTAAGCTTTCGGACCATTAAGCAGAGCCCGGCATGAAAATTCAAAATTTCAACAACAGAGATCCATAAGTACTCAACAGATGTATCCTGACTACAAACCACAGAACTGGCGATGTAGCGATGCAAATTTTAACTATTGTCTTTGCTTTCAAATTCCGAATTAATTTGAATTGAACGCAGCAGAATGACTTAGCTATTGTTTATTACTGTATAGCGAAACGTAGAAGGAAGGTCGAACCACTTTCAACAAGAAATGACAAAAAATCAACAAGAACTCACTGTATACGATCCCTTCTTAGCCTAATTTTGTTTAAAAGGACCATACATTAAAATAATGTTTTTTATATTCATTAATAGTTAGGTGTAATGGTGGAGTGGATACATCCGCTGATACGAACTCAGTGTATTTTTTATTAGAACATAGTTTACTAACTATCCATATACATCCATATACAGTATATAACTTATGACAGGAGACAGCCACGGTGAAGCGTTTGGTTCAAGCCATCGCGACGCTGTGAATTTGTTATCCCAAGTCCAACTGTCCTTTAATTAATGTGCGAAAGCTCTTACGTGAAAACCAGGAGAGTGAAAAGCCCAGAGATAGAAGAGCGTTTGAGACACTGCAGATCCCCCAAGGCTGATCGTAACTCTTGAAAGCTCTTGAGGAACCATCAAGAGTAGTCTGCTCTTATCAGTACAAGCGATACTACCTCGCTCCTGTTGCATGGTGGCTATGCGCTCTGAAAATACGACAGCGCTGGTATAACTCGGTCTCTAACATAGCTTATGTTGGCTGAAGTACGCGAGAGTGGAATTAAATATGGATGTAAAGTACGTCGTTAGCGTGCACCTTAGTTTACATACGTATAAAAATTGGACTACTGGCACAGTTTTCTAGGGCCGGGGTATTTAGGGGTGATTTCACATGAGCTTGATCCTTGAATTCAGGTATGACAATACTTTTGGCTATATTTATTTACTCAAATATCAGTACTATATAATAATTTACGTCGTCTTTTTACTTATTTCTTTATTTATAACTATATTTATAATTTTCCTGTCGCGCTCTATGGGAATAAGATAGGAGAAAATTCAGATTTCAAGTGGCGAAGAAAAGTTGGTACCTTGGAATCTTTTTTTTTTTTTTCAGTATTAGATAGGGGTAAAATAGAACTCAGTCTGCTTGCCCCTTTTGGCAAAGAGAAAAGTTGGGTACCATGCATCATGATGCATGGATTTTTTATCCAGTATGAAATAGGGGAAAAATGAGACTTCGGAACAAACGGTCTGACGGACAGACAGCTCTCTTATTATGGCATATATATAGATTGTTCAGACAGAATGCTGAATTTTCATTTAAGAAGCCTTCTGAAGAGTAACAAGCACAGGAGACGGCGGAGGTTTTCGTGAAGTGCTAATTTTCTGCAGTCATTTATAATTACTGCACGGGCCACTAGTCTGCAAAAAAAAACGATTAATAAAATATGCTTACCTGACTTTAGTTAATTTTTATAGTTAAACTAGACAACTGTGAAACTTCTTTTCCATGACATTTTTTTCTAAATTTATTTGGGAAGAAGATTTTTCAAACTCCAGCAATAATCTGCTAGCGTGTGCGAGCCCTTTTCCTTGAGGGTCTTCGGAAGAAGTCCAGGTGACCTTCTTCACGTCACGTACTCAGGTGTGTGGAGTCACCCTATCTTCCTCGGTAGCGCTCGTCCATTGTTTTAATACCCTAGCGAAATCTTTCACCTTGTTCTCATCTTGTATGTCCTAAATGTATCACGGAAAAATCCCGAGAGGAAAGCAAGCCGCCATGAGAAACCCCGGTAGGAAGTTCTATTTACGAGCTCAATTTAGTTATTTTGAAGTGCAGCATATTCAGATTATCTGAAATATACTGTGTTAAACTGAATTTTTACCTAGCAGTTATGTATGCACGAACGTAGGCGGCTAAAGCCCCTAAAATAGGTTAGGTGATAAAATGAGTTTATGTTAAGATTGGCTAGGTTTTGTTGGGCGAGATTAGGTTACGTTAGGCTAGAGTGAGTTAAGTAAGGTTAGGTCAGAATAAGTTCGGTTTAGTAAGGTGTGGTTAGGTTAGGTGCGATAAGAAGAAGGTAGACGAGGTTAGGCTAGGTCTTGTTTAGCTAGGTTAGGTTAGGTAACCTTGGTACGATTTAATTTTGTTCATATTAATACAACTTACTTCAAAATATGCAAGTAGAGGTAATAAATATACATTAGGTGATAGACGGGACTCTTTTCCTACCGGGACTTTTTTCCGGGTGACCTTTTTCCTTCGGGGCTTTTTTCCTACTGGGGCTTTTTTGCTCATGGGGCTTTTACCTACATCTTTCCTAAATATCAACAGTACATTCTAGCCTACCTTTGTTGCAACTCTTTGTTGAACACAACTAGAACATTCTGAGAGCGCAAACCTCCTCCAAACAAAGCAACGTTAGAGTAAAACTTAATTCGGTCCTGTAACTACCACTTCCTGTTTCTCAGCACCAAAATCTGGTCATTTGCGCTTTTTGACAGTGATAACAGCTTCTGTAATTTTCTTGAAGATCCGTCCTCAACGTTTTGAGTTATGTTCTGACAAACATTTTGACAAACATTAGTAAACACACAGACGGAAAGTTGATCATCGCCAAAATTTTGTCATTAGTGTTTTTCAACATTTCTAATACTTCCTATAGATTTCATGAAAATCCGATCATAAGTTTTTGAGCTATGTTGCTGGCCAACATTAGTCCAACACATAAATAGACAATCCGATCATCAGCAAAATTTGATCATTTATGTCTTTTATAACTTATAAGAATTTCGGTCATTTCATAAAGACTTATTCAGAACTTTTTGAGTAATATTGCCAACGAACATAAAATCAAACGCAGAAACGAACAAGTGGGCAAACAGATCATTACAAAAACTTTCTTAAGTCAGTAAGTTGCGTGTTGCGTACAATGACATATTCCGACGGTTGGTGGGTGTGCCCAGATACACAGGTGCTAGTGATGTGTTTGCGTCGTATGACGTGCAGTGTC
>LQNS02000211.1:4921057-4940755 GCA_001587735.2 Parhyale hawaiensis | reverse complement strand
TGCCACTATATAATTCCTGTAATATATATATATATATATATATATATATATATATATATATATATATATATATTACTATCTACAATATAATAAAATGTGTTCTAATCTGATTATTTGTGTATTTTTGTTCTTCTCTTATCGGTCTATTTTCTGTTACTCTTTGCTAATACAGATAGGCGAAAAGTAGACCAGGATTCTGATGATGTTTACGGCTACCTTGTTACCTCCCCAAAGGAGGTTATATTTTCGTCGTGTTTGTCTGTTTGTTTGTTTATCTGTCACCAAGATAACTCAAAAAGTTATGAACCGATTTGGACGAAATTTACAGGGATTGTTAGGTATGCTAAGAGGAACAGATGATTAACTTTTGGTGGAGAGATGTTCATTCGTTTGTTTGTTTGTCTCCCTAATTTTTCTCAATGCCATAACTCAAAAAGTTATGAATGGATATTTTTATGAAATTAACATGAGTTGTTAGGTATATAACAAAGAGTAAATGACCAAACTTTGGTAATGATCCGTTGTTTGTTTGTTCGTTTGGCACTGTTTTTATTTTAAACTTGCAAGCATAATAAATCAAAAAATAATCAAAGGATCTTAATGACATTGATAGGAGTTTTTAGTAGTGTTAAAAGACATAAATGATTAAATTTTGGTGCAGATCGGTTTGTGCGTTTGTATATTTGACTCATGTTTGTCATAACGTTTGTTAGCAGCATAACTCAAAAAGTTATGAACGGATCTTCAAGAATATTACACAAGCTGATATCACTATCTGCAGGCACAAATGATTAGATTTTGGAGTTTATACAAAGAAAATTATGGTTTCAGCGCCAATTTGGAGTTTTTGCTACCGTTGCCTCGCATGGCGGAGGTCTACGCTCTCAGAGTGCTCTAGTATTTGAAGGCACTGCTTGCATTGTCATGGTTAACATCTGGAACTTGTTTTAGCACTTCCATGCATCCTGATTTATGGTTGTTTTCCCATAGATAATTCCGTTGCTCCATTTATTCTTCCAACTCATTTTCATTCATTAACGAAACCGCTTCTCGCTGAGTGAAAAAAAAGTCAACTTATATGATTTCCTGGCGGATTTATGTATGTATGTATGATACCTAGTCGAAACTATTATTTTCAGGGATGATTGACTGCCTGCAAAATGTAATAATTTTTCCATGTCTGAGGAAAAAATGAAGGGATTCACTGCTTAACAGATGTGAAGTCGAGAACACTCACCTCTTATGTTCCTTGAAGTTAGCAGTTACAACTTATCGTCATTACGATGAACAGCAGGCTATCACAGATATCCCCGCCACAACATTAACTGGAATAACATAAAACTTTTACGCATTTGTTTTCGTTGTGCCGCAGTCACGAGTTTGGAATCGTGAGGGAGCGCAGCGTGTCACGCTTACTATGCTCTCAGCAAACTTTACGATCATTGGGGTCCCCGGTAGCGGGCATGTCGCGGCGGCATATTATTGGCATATTGTTTGAGGTACGAGCGGGCCGGAGAGCTCCCAGGCGCCCCCACCCCGCGGCTATACAGCAGCACCGATTTGAGACACGAGCCGTACGGAGTAGGGCCGTGGGAATAGGAAAAGTGTGTCAAACGAGAGTACGTACGGTAGTAGCCAATATATAAGGAAAGGAACTATTTTATTACTATGTACTTGAATATTCTACATTTGTAGAATATTCACTAAATATACGACTTAGAACAAATATGTATGAATTGCATAGAGGGATTTTACATTTATTATTAACTTTATATAAATATTCAAATTAAAAACCAAAAATTTCCCCCCTTTTATGATTAATTATATATAAATCCTCATATGTACTTCATACATATGTGTTCCCAATGCCTCTATGAAAATTTTATAAAGAAGCGGGACCGGCGGAAATTCCATCGGTAACAATTATTTTTTCAACATCGTAGCCTCCATTTTGAAAATTGTTCAGGAGCATCAATAGGCTCTCGACCCAAATTACTTTATAGGAACACAGCCCTTGAAACGGTCAACCCACTAGCGTCTCGGATCATAGCAGGCTCACGCATGCACTTCGCTGAACCTGTCGCAATTAAGCGACGGTTTCAATTTACCGGAAAACATGAACAACGCTTACAATCACCTCGTGACTTGGGAGATGCTCGCGTGACGTCCGCTGTGACCCAAAACAAGTTAAAATCAGAAAAATATCCAGGCGTTAGAACATTAAATGATGTAATATTAATAATAACAAAAAAATTTTATATCGCTCTTGAGTTTTGTACAAACTCTAAAAGTTCGTTCACTCTCACTAACATTCCGAATTACTTCATTGTCTTATTTGCGTTAAACAATCCGATTATATAATCATGACAGAAGTAACAATACTCGTCGAAAGTATTTCGAACGTGTCTACTATCAATTGCAGTCATCATCGGTTCTGCCAAAATCTGAAACAGGCCGATAGAAAAATAAAGTAAAATATTATGTTATGTTTATGTTATGTTATGTTTGTTTGACGGAGTAGTTTTCGCTTCATAGCCCAAAATTTCAGCACTTCAACGAAGCAGATATTTGAGCTTGAAAGGCATCATCTTGGCTACGGTACGCTCACATTGCATATATATAAGCTGGCTGAAGTTGTATTCAAGTTTATTGCAGAGTTTTACTCAAGAATTTACTTCTGCCTCTCACTATGGAAGATGCACGCGATAAAAGAAGGAGACTAGATAGGGAACGTAAAAAGATGAATAAGACTACTACACTCTCAAGTCTCAAAAACAAAGACGTGCTGCCAATGGAGAGAAAACACGCATCTATGAGACACAGGAGCGACCTAAGCAGGTCCAAGGCCACTGCTCCTACCCTTCCTAGTGCTTCCGCACAGGCCTATATTAAGTAACATATCGATTATTGCGTGAAATTTTCACGTAAGGGTGATGAAGGAGTTTTGAAAGTCTTCTGGGATTTATTTACATACATTTAACAGTTAACCATTAAGCATCGCCTGTTTTCAGGTGAACGAAATTTCGATACTTCAATATCAGAGCTCAGTAAGTACACAAGAGACTTTGTATAATGGCCATCATAAAAAAAAACTATCCAACAGATTGTCGGCTTATGGATACATTTCATTCTTGATATGATGATTAATATAGCTGTTTTTTCGGAATGCTTCAGATCTTCTGCTCTTTGCTGTTTGATGGTAAACTATTCTTCGATAATACTATCTTGAAGTATGTTAGAGTTTATAGGTCGATTGCTAATTTGTTGTATCAAATTGTGGACATTTCATTTTCTTTACTTCTTACAATGTCTTTAGTTTTTTGTTCATTGGTGAAGCACTGCTTTTTCGAGCATTAGGAATAAGTTGTCCGACAAGAAGTCCCATATCAGCACCGCAGGCATTCAATACTAGTCGATTTTGTTTCTCGTACTCAAAAGAATGATCGTTTTCAGTGAAGCATCTGAGATATTCTTTGCAGTTGTTCATGACAACTTTCAAAAGAAGCTTCTTCTGCTGAAATCGGCTGGTTGAAGCTGAGCAAGGATGATGAGACTTTATAAGGTTAACGCACGCGGGGAGGGGCCAAATGAAATGATGAAGAAACATATTAACGTACTAGGTTATGACGTCACAAGCCCATTTCCTATCGTGCACTGCAGCTTGGCCCTTCCCCGTGCGTTAACCTGGTAAAGTTACACCATTTTTTAAGCTGAAGTATGGAGGAGAATGTTGTTCCATTTTCACCTTATATTTAACGACACTTTTTATCTTTCTATAGCTAGTCTTTCTAGCTGCTGGCAGACGCTCTTCGTTGTTTTGTAAATTTTGCCTCCAGAGTTACGTATATCTTGGAAATATGTGATAACACCCAGGTATATTCACATTGAAGGAGTTTTGAAAGTCTTCTGGGCTTTCATTTATACATATTTAACCCCAAGCTTTCGGGCCATTAAGCAGAGCCCGGAAAGAAAATTCAAAATTTCAACTACAGAGATCCATAAGTACTCAAGAGTTGTTATCCTGACTACAAACGACAGAACTCGCGATGTAGCAGGTATTCGAAATGCTCAACTTGATGTAAATTTTAACTCTTGTCTTTACTTTTGAATTCCTATTTATTTGCAATGAAAGTAGCAGAATGACTGAGCTATTACTGTATAGTGAAACGTAGAAGTAAGGTCGAACCACTTTCAACAAGAAATGATAAAAAATCAACGAGAACTCACTGTATACCATCCCTTCTTAGCCTAATTTTGTTTAAGGGGACCGTGCATTAAAATAATGTTCTTTATTTTCATTAAGAGTTAGGTCTAATGGTGGAGTGGATACATCCCATGATACAATTCAGTGTATTTTTTCTTAGGACATAGTTCACTGACTATCCATATACATCCAAATACAGTATATACTTATAACAGGAGGCAGCCACGGTGAAGCGTTGGGTTCAAGCCATCGCGACGCTGTGAATTTGTTACCCCAAGTCCAACTGTCCTTTAATTAATGTGCGAAAGCTCTTACGTGAAAACCAGGAGAGTGAAAAGCCCAGAGATAGAAGAGCGTTTGAGACACTGCAGAGCCCCCAAGGCTGATCGTAACTCTTGAAAGCTCTTGAGGAACCATCAAGAGTAGTCTGCTCTTATCAGTACAAGCGATACTACCTCGCTCCTGTTGCATGGTGGCTATGCGCTCTGAAAATACGACAGCGCTGTTGAAACTCGGTCTTCTAACATAGCTTATATTGGCTGAAGTACGCGGGAGTGGAATTAAATATGGATGTAAAGTACGTCGTTAGCGTTCACCATAGTTTACATACGCATAAAAATTGGACTATTGGCACAGTTTTCTAGGGGCCGGAGTATTTAGGGGTGATTTCACATGAGCTTGATGCTTTGAATTCAGATATGACATTACTTTTGGCTATATTTATTTACTCAAATATCAGTACTATATATGATTCACGTCGTGTTTTTATTTATTTCTTTATTTATAACTATATTTATTTCATTCCTGTCACGCTCTACGGGAATAAGATAGGAGAGAATTCAGATTTCAAGTGGCTATAAAAAGTTGGATACCTTGGAATTTTTGTCTTCAATATTAGATTGGGGAAAAAATGAGACTTCGGGCAGACGGTCTGACGGACAGACAGCTCTCTTATTATGGTATAGATTGTTCAGACAGAATGCTGAATTTTCATTTAAGAAGCCTTCGAAGAGTATCAAGCACAAGAGACGGCGAGGGTTTTCGTGAAGTGCTAATTTTCTGCCGTCATTTAATAATGACGGCACGGGCCACTAGTCTGCAATAAAACCGATTAATAAAATATGCTTATCTAGAGCTTTAGTTAATTTTGAGAGTTTTAACTGGACACTTGTGAAGCTTCTTTTAAATGGCATTTTTTCTAAATTTATTTGGGAACAAGCTTTTTCAAACTCCAGCAGTAATCAGCTACCGTGTGCGTACCCCTTTCCTTGATGTCTTCGGAAGAAGTCCAGGTAACGTTCTTCACGTCCCCCCCCCCACGTGTGTGGAGTCACCCTATCTTCCTCGGTTGCGCTCCTCCATTGTTTTAATACCCTAGTGAAATATTTCACCTTGTTCTCAACTTACATGTCCTAAATTTATCAGGAAAAAAGCCCCCGTAGGAAAAAAGCCCCGGAGGAAAACAAGCCGCCAGGAAAAACCTCGGTAGGAAGTTCTATTTATGAGCTCAATTCAGCTATTTTGAAGTGCAGTATATTCAGGTTATCTGAAATATACTGTGCTAAACTAAATTTTTACCTAGCGTGGTCGGCAAAAGCCAGTAAAATAGGTTCAGTGATGAGTTTGGCTAGGTATTGTTGGGCGAGATTAGGTTACGTTAGGCTAGAGCAAGTTAAGTAGGGTTAAGTTAGGGGTGGTTAGGTTAGGTGCGATTAGAAGAAGCTATAGGCGAGGTTACGCTAGGTCTTGTTTAGCCTGGTTAGGTCAAGTTAGGTTAGGTAACCTTGGTACAATTTAAATTTTGTTCATATTAGTACAACTTACTTCAAATTATGCAAGTAGAGGTAATATATATACATTAGGTGATAGACGGGGCTATTTTCCTACCGGGACTTTTTTTCCGGGTAGCTTCTTTCCTCCCGGGGCTTTTTCTTACATCCTTCCTAAATATCAACAGTACATTCTAGCCTACCTTTGTTGCAACTGTTTGTTAAACACAACTTGAACATTCTGAGAGCGCAAACCTTCGCCAAACAAAGCAACGTTAGAGTAAAACTTAATTCGGTCCTGTAACTATGACTTCCTTTTTCTCAGCACCAAAATCTGGTCATTTGCGCCTCTCACAGTGATAACAGCTTCTGTAATTTTCTTGAAGATCCGTCCTCAACGCTTTGAGTTATGTTCTGACAAACGTTTTGACAAACATGAGTAAACATACAGACGGAAACTGATCATCGCCAAAATTTGGTCATTAGTGTTTTTCAACATTTCTAATACTTTCTATAAATTTCATGAAAATCCGATCATAAATTTTTGAGTTATGTTGCTGACAAACATTAGTCCAGCACACAAATGGACAATCTGATTTGATCATTCATGCCTTTCATAACTTATAAGAATTTCAGTCATTTCATAAAAACCTATTCAGAACTTTTTGAGTTATATTGCCAACGAACATAAAATCAAAAAGAGAAGCAAACCGGCGGACAAACAGATCATCACCAAAACCTGGTTATTAACTCTTCGTATAATAATATACAAAAATTTTCACCTTTACTCTGCGTAATATATGTACCTAAAAATTCACAGAAATTTCGAGAAAATCCATAGATATCTTCTTAGGTTGTGGTACTAAGAAAGCAGAGGAAGACAAACGAACAAAAGATTGAACAAATCTTCACCAAAAGTTAAAAATCTATTCCTCCTAACATGCCTTACAATCCCTGAAAATATCGTAAAGATCTGTTAATAATTTTTTGAATTATGTATAGGTGATAGGTAGACAAACAAACAGACAAGGAACGATATAATCTAGATAAAAATATAGCCTTCCTGACGGAGGTAATTGTAGCTTTGTGCACTGTATGCAAAATTTAATCTATATAGCGCAGCATAGCTGGGTTGAAAGATATATCAGCACACGTAATTTATTAAATCAAGCACTATATACTGACAGTTGTGTATCTATTTCTGTGCATGCAAAATTCTGCACGATGGATGGATTTGTAATGACTAGATGCTGAGATAATTAACTGAGAAGCATGGGCTGTGCTGCGTAACTAACGACCAAATATAAAAAAATACGACAATTGTTTGGCATCCCATTATTAATCGTCAGTAAAATTTTCGGCGTATGGAAAAAACTCTGAAATGTGACACTTTTTTTTTTGTTTATTCGTGTTTTCCACCAATTTTTGACGAGTGGGTTCTGATGTAAAGAGAAGAGCCATATGCAACATATTCTATTCTATACATACATCGAGCACAGAGTGTGCAGCCCGTATTGATAATATCTAACACAGATGTTCAGAACAGTAATAAAACAAACTATGCTTATAATTGTAGGATAATTTGTCTTTTAACTGAAGTGTATAACTTTCGTACACTGGATAGCTTAGGTTAACTGTTAACCTGCATGGATTTCTAAAAAAACCAGCGGAACAGTCAACAATAATTTTATCAAAAAAGAAAGATGGATGGAACTACCTCCCTGCAACGATGTTTTCCTGTCTCTTGTTCTAAGGTGTCGAACAAGTGAATGTAATTTTGAAAAGACAAACTGAAAATATACTCGTAACGAGAACATTTCACTACTGGAAGTACCATTTTTTACAGTTCGCAAATAGATTGCGACTATATATCAAACCAACGGACAAAATCGCTGCAGCAGCAAATATAGGATGGGCAGAGCGCATATGTGATAACTATTTCACAATAAATATCGTAATTCTATTATTACAATAAATAGGTGTGACACAAAATCTGTGTAATTAACTATATTTCTAGAAAATGCCTGCAATGAAGATGTCCCGTTTTTCTTTGTTAGAGCTACATATCAGTGGCATCGGAATCTGAAGGATAAAAAGTATGATTAGAAAAGTTCGCAGCAGTAACTTCCTTTATTCACTATGCAATAAACAAAGGATTATGAAATAACAGGTCAACCCAGGGGGCGGACCCAAGCTGTAGAGCATCATGGGTATTGAGGCTTGTGACATCATAAAGTTCAAGTAATTTGCAGCTAGTTTACATTTTTTCTCCATCATTTCATTTGGGCTTTCAGAGTGTCGTACATGTCTTTTAATCATTATAGTTGCACAAAAATATATGTCGGGGCATCTACAAACTATCTTAGCACTCTGAAGGACGAAACTTAATTATCATTTAGGTTGTTTTCCCGTAAGAGGCACGCACCCGGTCGGAGAGTGCCGGTAAAATGTTTGCCTAAGCTGTGCTATCGCGTACGCGTCGTTAACGTATCCGCCTCTCCTAGTAGTAAAAACTACAGCATCATTGGAAAAAACATGGATTTAACATTCGCCAGTTTCAACAACATCATTCCGTGAGACAGCTAAGGTATGTGGAAACCGGTTAGGTAGTTTTTTTTTTTTGCAATTTAGTTAACGCTAGTCGGATGCCACCCTGCTGTTATACTGCTGTAAGGCCCTGTTCAAACGTCCCTCAACGTAACGCGTTCAGTGAAACTATGGATGCGACGCGTTGATTTGATGGAAGCTTCAGCACAAAATGCGGGAGACGGAAGGATGAAACGCGTCCATTTTCTTCATGTTTAGTAAACAGACCCTATAAAGATTGAATTAATCCTCTATGGCGTTTTTAAAGCATGAACAAGTCGACAAAAAATGCTTTTTAGCGCCAGTTTAATGTTAAAGATCACTATACTACCGTTTAACAAGGGAAAACTAGTTAAGCTGAAATGTTGAACTAAAAACACAGACGCCATCTTTGATTCGATATGGAAGCGTGTTGCTGCGCGACGTTTTCACTTTTATCGGTTTATCAGGCTATAAATATTTTGTAAATAAGCTGTTCTTATCAAATTTAGACTATAAAATCATGTTATGCGAATGTGACTTCAA
Source organism: Parhyale hawaiensis (assembly GCA_001587735.2). Lineage (NCBI taxonomy): Eukaryota > Metazoa > Arthropoda > Malacostraca > Amphipoda > Hyalidae > Parhyale > Parhyale hawaiensis. The sequence continues at coordinate 4,931,671 of LQNS02000211.1, read as the reverse complement.
ACCAACGCGAAATATAAGTGAAAATATAAAGAAACGAGATCATAACTGAACGCGCGGCGTCATTCATTTGACTGAAGGTCGCTTCTACGTGTGAACTGAGACAGCAAAAGTTGACTCACGGCTCGTGTTCAATTTTGGGCGTGAACGCACAGAAATGAGGGATGTGTGAACTGGCCCTAACAGGCGCAGCGTATAGCAGCTGATGTTTTTTATTTAATTTTCCCGAGTAATTGTATGGCTTCTGCGTATTCTATATAGACTTTTGCTTTAATATTACTTCGCCGGAAAGAAAATAATTTTTTTTTTTGTCTTTTAACGTTTCTCTTACCAATCTTGTTAAAAGTTCTTCTATCTCGGTGTTCAATCGCTCGCATCTAAACCAATTTTTGTTGCAGCGGTTTGAAATTACAGAAAATAGGAGATCATTGGTAGAAGACGAAAATTAATCGAAAACATTGCGGTTTTCACTCATTTAAATCCATCTCTAGGATGCCATAATACTCTCGATATAACTCACTTGATTTATTGCACTTTAAAGACGATAAACTTGGCTCTAAAAGTGCTCTGATACATGCGGGTATTTGCCGGTTGAATTCATCCGCTCTTTTACAAGAATTTTAACCAAAGTTCTTTCAATGTTTATCCTTCAGTGAGCTAAAAAGTTTGTAGATGCTTTAATATATATATATATATATATTTATTTGTGCAACTACAGTTTAATGATTGTAGGAAAAGTATGACACTCTGGAGGTCCAAATGAAATGAGCAAGAAGCAATGCAAAATAGCTGCTGATAAACGTAGCAGGTTTTGATGACGTGATCGCTTCGTACGTCCGCCGCGCGCAAACGCTGCCCGCTTGGCAGTGCGCTAACCAGTTCCCGTAAATCATCATTGGCAGTAACCCGTATCAACTACTAATGTAACAAGCGATGACCTCAGTTCAGTGTGCAGATAACATATACCATCTAGAAACATGTAACACACAGTTGCATGTGTTTTCGACGACTGGGAGAAACAGTTTTCCTCCCCTGCGCCACCCCTTCTAAAGGTTCAGTTTTGTGGGCATATAAAGTATTGGAAACATGGTCAGAAATGGCTGTTCAAATATTAAATGAATGTTGCTCTACTTGCCGAGGTGCTTGCAATATCCATGCATTGTAAGTAGCGGATGTAGGTTTTTAGATTGGGGCCCTGCTCCCTGGCTACGCTTAGTGTTCTTTTGTACGAATGCATCTATATGAACTGTAGACGGGTGACTAACTCTAGAAAGGTGACTATCTGTAGACCGGTGATTAACCGTAGCCAAGTGTCTGACTACCAATGTGTGACTAACTGCAGCCATGTGAATAACAGTAGACAGATGAATAACTGTATATGGGTGACAACTATAGCTAGGTGACTAATTGTAGCCAAATTGGCTACAGTCAGAAACACTTCAGGTGCAGAGCTACTGGATAGGCTAACTATTATTGAATGTAGTTCGATTGCTGCCCTCACAGCAAACAGTAACGTTCATACTAATCCATGGCAAGCTAGTGCACACACTACCTCGCANATTGTAGCCAAATAGGCTACAGTCAGAAACACTTCAGGTGCAGAGCTACTGGATAGGCTAACTATTATTGAATGTAGTTCGATTGCTGCCCTCACAGCAAACAGTAACGTTCATACTAATCCATGGCAAGCTAGTGCACACACTACCTTGCAACACAATCTTGTTATGTGAAATGGTGATATCTTCAGCCAAATTATACTACAATAATCATAGTGTGTTTGTTTGTTTATCAGTATATGTTTATAATTTGTGTCATTTGGGACAAGTTCTTAACAAAATTGATAAGCGAAAAATAGGCCAGGGTGAAGAGTTTGGCAATTTTGTTGCGTTCTGGCGAAAATCGTTAGTTTCAAATTTGCAAGGTTGTAGAAGTTGGCGAAAATGGAAATCTCTATCCTTGAAACTGAATGCTCGTTTTGCTCTCCGAACGTTGAAATCCAAACAATGAAGATTTCTTCGGCTTCTTTTAGCGCTCTCGTGAATTCTAATTTTTGATTTCTTCATACGCAAAACTTTATATGCTCTTATTTCACGATGCAGAAATTCAGTAGATGATCACCGAAGCATAGAGGAAGCTATTTTTCTGGGTGAAGTAAGCAGAACAATTATTATTATTACTTTCAACTGGCTTTCATCTTTTGACGGAACTACTTTAAAGTAAAAATTTCGATCTACTGAGGTCGTAACATTGTGTATATAGGATACACGGCTGAAATTTAAATTCTTCGCTGCCTGAGAGCTTGTGAACAAAAACTCCTTTTATTGGTAAGTCCTCTAAGGGAAGGCAGGGTTGTACTGCTCAGCTCAATTGAAACAGAGAGAAAGCACTCAGCTTTTAAGACAATTTGACTTGGCCGTTGCACTGCATCTTTCATTAGCATGTCAGTAACGCGAGTATGTGCAACGAAGTAGTCACCACAAATTCCTCGCCGTCATTTTGACTGCACGGGTACTCTAGTTCCCAAGAATTGTCGATAATCTAACGACAATCTTCTTGTATATTTCGTTATACTGTCACTCCATAATAAACTACTGTTGGTATATTTAGATGTTCTGTCAAACTTCAGTTATCCATTACTGATAAAACGATGCTCGCGAACAAGATTTTTTTTTTTTTGTACGTTGGTCAAATCTCTTTCATGCCTACTTTCCCTGGCCTTGAATAATTACTGTAGCAAGTTCCGTCTCATGAACGCAAAGTTTTATTCAACAATCCTCAAGATTTTCCCCTTGTTTCTTCCTAAAATACAACCGCGAGACTCATATTACGCGCTCTTACTGAAGTGCAGCAACGCTATAGCCAACTCTCGCCGGCATAATACGAGGAGCTGAGCCATATCTGGCCTAGAGGAGTATGCTTGTGATAACAAACTTGACTTATGATGCTGTAAATATCCATAAGTCTTCCTCAAGGGCCTCACAGACTCAGAAACTTTCCCCGTGTACAGCTAGACCCACAAAAAGTATACCGTTACCGTACCTTATTTTACCTCATTTGGGGAATTTTTTGGAGCAGGTCGTCGGTATTTTCGAGTAGTTAAGTTCAACATTATTTCGGTTGAGTTAAGTCGATCGCAGATTTTTAAATTTGGTTAAAAACCTGTTGAGATAAAGCCTGTGAACTACAGTATACAGCCAGGGCATAGATCGGGCGTTGACAGCGTCGCCGGAAGTTTTGTTTCTACGACGAAAGACAGAAGCTGCACGAAGCCTGAAAGATATCACGCACGCTGATAGATTCCGGCTGTGGCCTAGAATATTGGCTACTGAACTGGCTTAACATGAAAAATAGTACTTCTAGTAGACCACAAATATGCCAGAAAGTCGAGGTGTACGTGAAAAAAGTGGCCCGATAATCCCGCTTTGTTCACAGTATTGATTTAGAATATTAAAATAGGCGGTCTGTAGTATCTAAATTGAAAATAAAATTATGCCAAACAAATTGTGAGTGACAAAATCCGAGAGCAATATTTGAAAAAAAGCCATATTATACTCTGTAGCATTCTAATGTGTCAGCATGGCTATACAGTGGTCCACAGTAAGCAAGAATAGCCTGTTCGAATGCGGCATAGAAATAATGGAAATTGACGTGCACGACAGCGAACTGCTGCGCAACAATTTTTATGACCCCCTGAAGTGAACTGAAGGCGAGGCTGTCTAAGTGGCAGTGTGAGGCTTTACGTGTGTGTCCGCACACCGAGTTCACTGTCTGTTCGAGGGACTAAGTGACTGTCAGATTGCAGTGGCGTGAGGTTGTTCTGTGCTGCGCTGTGGTGCCTCCGCAAGGACGCCAGTTGTTGCTGTCTGCGTGTGACGATTTTTTCTCACGGAAAGTTTGTTCGCCAGCGATTGCGTGGTATAAAAAATTATATATATAACGACAACATTGCTGACATTTTATAATGTGTCACGTTTGAAATTGTCTGTATGAATTCCCTATAAGAAATCCATCAGCTCTGACGAAGTTCTTAGTCCCATTAGATACTAAATTAGGAAAGCACCTTCCGGGGCAGTTAAAAATTCTGCTAGAGAATCATATCCCAAAACAAGTATTCATTCTCTTTATAAGTGATGTCATCCGTAATAATTATAATGCTAACTGTGATTTATAACGGCTAACACCTCAAACTCTTACGGAAGCCTTGGGGCACTCCAGAATAGTGATACAATCTCGTCCCTGTTAGGGCTACCATAACCTGAGAAACGTTTGCTGTGAACTAAATGAGGCTAGTTTGTGTGTTAGAGGTTACATAGGGCGATGACCAAAGCCACTAGTGTATTACAGGTAACAGTAATAGAAATAATTTACTGATGAAATCAACACAGCGGTGTAGAAAATTTACAAAGAATATCAGTTTTTATAGTTTGTGCTGAATCACTCAGACTTATACAATCTCATTTTTAGTCGTTCTAGACTATTGGGTGACCTTGTGTTGTGATTGTAATTATCGCCTCTGTGGTTCAAAAATTGAATTATTAGCCAAAGCTTCCCTGATTAATATTTACAGGATTTGGCCTTACAAGCTGTTGTCTATGCAGCGCAGTCTAGAGTTGTACTTACATACTAGAGTGCATCTCCAATATATCGCTAGCCTTTCTTGCTCCTTACCTTTAGTGAGATATCTAAAGATTCGTAGGTACGCCTTATTATTTATCTTGCCCACTCTGGATTCTCGTAAGTAGGCAAGATATTTAGAAGACGTATGTGGTGCTCGTAGTTTCTTCATGATGAAATGACATCATGTCATAATTATTAATGCCCCATTTACGAGTTTTCTGATTTTTAACTATCGCTCAAACGACATTGTGATTTACACGCATAAATAGGTTACACTTCTGGTCTATGAAATGAACTGAGCAAGTGGGGTCAAAGTATCGCTATACGTAAAAAAAAAAGAAAACGTTTGATAGAAAACCATACATTAACATGTAGACAAGGTCATGGATGTACGCTATAGACCTCATCTGCATCATAGACACGGCACGGCCTCAATACTGAGAGCACGCAAACACTTGCGCCGCTACTGACTAATAAGGATATTATCTTGTTTGACCTTACTTGCAAGTGTCCCTACTGGCTGTGATCGCATTAGTATCTTATTGCTGATATGTTGCATTCTCGTGGAACATTATTATACCATCGTCGGTTCTTGATCGTTATCTTAAAATGATGCTTTGAAAAGATATTGCATCTTTTCCGGCTCCTCATTTGGTTTCTGTAGCTTACAGAATTTTTCTGGCCACGAAGTCGAAGTATGCAATGATAATATGAAGTATAGCCATAAATGAGAGACAAATTATTATTAAATCATTGAAAATTGAGGCAAAATAATTTATGTACCTACATACCTGCATCTCACGATTGGGGTTTGAACTCTACAACTGACAAGATGTGAATTCGAGATAGTTTTAAGCAGAGCTGAGATGGAGTAGATTTTTTTCTACCCCGGTACTACCGAAATACCCTTGTATTTTGGTAGAAAATCTACCGAATCCCAGCTCTGGTTTCAAGTATATAGATATGCATGGGTGTGTGGAGTATGTTTGTGCACCCACTAGCTCAACAAACACTTTTTCTTTGTATTCATTTTCCGCGCAGTCACTCCGGCAGGCTAATGAAATGATACGAAATTAAAGAACGATAATTTGCTGTATTTGGCTTGCAACAATATGTTCAATTTTGGGGGGAGAGTCACCCTGCATAACTTAAAGAGCTCTGTTTTTAGAGCACAAGCACTTTCAATGTTAGGAAAGACTACAAGAAGCTAGCTACAGCTAATACGTACAAAATTAATAGACGTGTTTACGAATAATGAGCGCGGTGTGTTTGGAGAGACAACATGCGCTTGATAGCTCCTCTAAGACGCATGTGCTCCAACACAGCTGCTCTAGTTAGGGTAAACCAGTTCGCTATGTTCATCTCGATTTGGTTTTGTGTGTGTGTGTATTCAGGAGAGTTTTGTGCACTTTTAAGAGGAGCTTCAATAGAGAAATATGCGTGAAATGCTCTGAATAATGGCATTGTATCGAGCTGAAAGGACTCCGTGTAATCGCCAGTGGCCTTTAACAAACCAAAACCGTTCGAGTTTTAAGATTTCAAGGGTTGTTAGATTTAAGGACTCTCTAATAGTCAATGTACGTTAATACTGAGTAGGACTTTTGAATTTAGATTAGTGAAAGAAAGGCATGCCTTGTTGGTTAAGGAACGAGTCTCTGATTATGTAATGCTACTCGACGCAGAAGATGCCCTCTGTATCAAGTAAAGAAACCATCGTTGCTATAACGCTCAATGCGTTACGCCGTAAAACTAGAAAGAAGATGTGCTTTTTAAATTTAGTTTCAACATTCTTGGCTAGTTTTACTTCATGTAACATCATCTAATGTAGAGTTAAGACTGGGCTACCATATTATTTGGATAATATTTTACTTGTTCCTTAAAAAAGATTTTTTCAGGTTTATCTAATGGGGTAAATAAAAATCCCATTGGTAGTTGTCGACATCCAGCAGTTAGCTAATTTCAATCCTTTGGTTTCTCATGAGTTCATATTCAATATCAGATTCGGATGAACTTTTGTGGCTACCTCAGAAGAGTTCATTTCAACTTTATATGTGCAACTCTTGAAATGATCTTTTCAAATTCGCTTCGTTTATTACTGAATATATTTTATTTTTTTTTTGTGGTTAAAATACTTCAAGCATACTAATTTGTACTTGGTATTTTTTCATTGTTCCAATAGTAGCATGTATAGTTGTATACGGAGTATAGCTAACAGTGCATAAACGTATGCATTTATTATAAATGTGAACATTGTGAGCAGCATGACACTACACAGAAATAATATTTATAAAGCATAATTGTACACATACCCTGTTTTGTAAAATGCACGTCAAGCATAACTGTGTACGTATCTAGCATCATAAAAATATACAGAAACAACATAACGGTACACGTATACACTGCGTTTAAGTGACTCGTATACCCGGCCGTGCGCCGTCACAGCGAGGTGTGGCACAGCAGTGATCTGGAGATTGAGTGTCAGCGTTCAATTTTGACTCTCACAAAATCCAAGCCGCTAATTTTGCAAGCTAGGTGCGAATAACCACATCTCTGCTGACATCCATCAGTGTACGACACCTTTGCAGTTCTGAACAAACACAAAATGCCTTATAGTGTCACAAGTTTAATTGGGTTTTCACCCAGTGATGCAAGTAACTGCCGTGTAGCGATGCGTGCAATGGTGTTCTTATACGAGTGAGCCTGATTACCAAGAAGAGCGATTGTCATCCTACAGCTCTGAATGCCTATAGTTCAATAGCAGGCATTTCCCCTTCGTATGGAAGCCTGCGGTGGTGGTGGTGAAGAAATAGGAGTGCGAAAATGCGCGCCTGCAGAATTGATGAGCTCATGAAAGGTGAATGAGATCGAGTCGCACAGAAGGGAGAATTGGAAGTCAATTTATGACACTGCAAATAACATAGATCACATGATTATATGTCACCTAGGGTGGATGACGTAGGGGGAAATGGCCTTCAGGGTAAAATAATTCTTTACCATTTGGCTTGCACATCAGAACGTGGGCATGGCGTTTTATTAGTAACAGCGGCCTCTTTACCGCCAGGCCTTACCATCATATGTCAAGAGAATTCTCTTTGGAAGTCTTGAGTGTCAAGTTTGATGTAAATTATATAGTTATTCAATGAGAACTTTAAGATATTCAGATACCATACTTCTATACTGACGAGCTCAGCACTGAAGATCACAGTCTTGGCGAAATAATTACTCAGTCTCAATGAAATAAGTTTACATTCGTTGCGAAAAAATAACAATTTGTGGGGTAATAAATGAAATGGTTAAACAGTCTTTAAAAAATAATTGCTGTCTTTACGAATTAATTAGACAGTTTTATAAAATAATTGCACACCCATTACGAAATGGTTACACAGTGCATGCGAAATAGTTAACCTTCTTTTACGAAATAATTGCGGTATCTTTACGAAATAATTACATTCTTTACGAAATGATTGTACCCTCTACGAATTAATCATACAGTAATTAGGAAAGTTATTGTAAGATTTTTAGGAAATACTTACAGTGTTTACGAAGTAATTAACCTTCTTTACGAAATAATTAGGCGGTCTTTACAAAATAATTAGTCCCATTTGTACTTGGTATTTTCCAGCAGCGGTGCGTTTATCTCACTAGAAGACTGAGAGCGAAACCCGCCTGAACACTTCTAAGGTTGAAAAAGACTAAAGTCTAATATATATCTAAATTATAATAAGAAAAGAAAATTCAAAAGTAACCCAAGTAATGGTTAATAACAGCAAACGAGCATCGGTGTCAGTATATACTGAAGGTACCAAGTCAAACTGAGAGCTTCTATGGAAATACTGAGTTCAGATTGATCTGAGCTAATAATATTGTCACACTTCCATTATTTCCCGTCAGTCTGACGTCATGATCGATGTCATCGGACACACAACTCAACGTACTGGACTGAATGCAGGGTCGTGGGTGACCCTGCCACGGCCGGTCTCCAGTGAATATTCATGAGTAAGAGTAAAAAATATTATCTAAAATTAAATTTTCGAAAGTTCACGCTGACCAGTTCAAGAATCTTTGTTAGCTTTCAATACATAATAAATTTAGTGACGAGACGAACTCAAACGTCTTGCGTGACGGGTTTAATTAGTTATTGTAACATGAACATTGAGTTATTCAAAAGTAAAATACAGCAAAAGCTTGAATGTGGATCTAGAGAGAGCTATTGCGTGCGAGTGAAAATTGGAGTAATTTTCTGTTGATTTTCTCTGGCTTGAACTGAGGCAATTCGTACTTAACTTCTACACGGCGCTGTACTGTATGAATTTATTTTTACTGTTATGCAACAGAATGTCACAGTCCTGTGTTGAAGAAAAGTTAAATTATGTCGCTGTACTGAATCAAAGTTCATTATTTTGCATTACTGGTACGTACTCCTATTTTTTATTGTTACTGAACTGAAAAAGATTATAATTTTTGTATTCTGAAACAGGTATATTATTAAAAAAATTACAAGGCATCATTTTCCTGCAGTGGAAAAATGTATTATATTACAGTACGGAGCCAAAAGAAAAATTGTTTATTTGGAATAAAACATGGCATGAATGTACACTTTTTGTTTCACAAAAGAAATGCTTTAGGAAAAAAAAACTGGAAGATAATTGGAGGGCTCATATGTCTAGTGCAGTAACGCCTTAGGAAACATCCAAGGCGTCACTGCACTTCTCGTATTAGCCCTGTAAATGTACATTCAACCGGTGTTTATTAACTAAAAAAACTGTAGTTTCATCTAACATGAGTGAATTAATTATCAGTTAACTAGTTAGCTTGAATTTTTCACTCTCTCATGCTTAATGTACCCATTCGTGACATGTACCTATTTCGTGACTAATGTACCTATTTCGTACCTAATGCATCCATTTCGTGACTAATGCACCCATTTCGTGCCTAATGGGCTCATTTATGCCTATAGTGTACCCATTTACAACTGTTACAACTAGTCCTATTCAAGCATAACAGCTGACGTTTAATTCAGACATGGCAGGGTTAACTTTTGGAAGTTTAGTTTAGAATAACCGAAGTTTAATGCTAACATATATAAAGCATTGCTTAATATATATATAAAGCTCTTTTAAGTTCATAATGAATTATTCTAAAAATGACTGTGGCATCTAAAGTTGAATTAATCATCTGCTACATCAGAATCCAAGCTTACTTCTCATCTAGTCACATGTTCTCTCGCACTTCAATTACTGTAGTTTAATCTACAGGGCAGGAACCTGTAATATGTCTATTTTTAGTTTTATATTTTCTTCATTTTTATCATATATAAAATAAAAATTTAAAAGATGTTAAACAAGAATGGCTCACCATAATTTTGCCAATTATCAAATATAGCGGAGTCGCAGTCAGAGAGTTGAATTAAATTTGTAACTTGTGACGTATTAATAACTAATTTGTGTATTTTATTTTTAAGTTTTTTTATTCTTTATCATATACAGGACATGAAATGATGCACAACGTGAAACGCGTATATTTATATATATATATATATATTATATTTTTAGTTCTATTTTCTCTATTTTATCATGTTGTCTAAAGGATAAAAAAATGTTAAACGAAGTTCGTGTGGTACTTCTTAAGTACTGATGAATTAACTCCGACTGCCCACTAGTGTAGATAAACAAACCAAAGGCAATTCTTGTCCCATGCATTAGCTGTGAAAATGTTACTTATAAGAATGAATAAATACCTCAGGGTGCTTTGCTCCTAATTTGTTAGGCAATGCATCCATATGAGAAAATAAATGATATTTTTTCTTTCGACGGAATTGTGTCCTATAGGTGTCCTATAGGAAAATGCCTCGGCATATTCGAAACACCACTGATATCAAAATTGTAGAGCTCAAAAATTTGCTGGATTCACATTTAAGAAGAATACCAGATAGACCAGCGGTCAGCGGTAACGTGCACTGTGGAGATAATTCGCTGCTGGCTCTCTCTTTGGTCGCAAACT
>LQNS02000211.1:4889507-4903273 GCA_001587735.2 Parhyale hawaiensis | reverse complement strand
CTGAAAAACACAAACTTCAATCAGCATTTTTTAATGAATATCTACTGAATACGTGCTGGCATTGGTATCCAGTACTTGTTCGAAGGTTGAACTTTGGCATGTTCAAATTGCACAGGCATATGTGATTCACAGTTTGCGCTATTTTTAAAAGAAAACAAGTGGTTTTTTCAATTTTTAAAAGTTTCTTCGGCCTACAGTAAATAGAGTTTTGAAAAAATGTTACTTTATCGCTATGTACGACTCTTGCTCTGAAGCTGCACTTCTGCCTGTAAAAATTCTAGACAGATTGGTGAAATGAAACGCTAGTAATCTGTAGAAGAAAATGTATAGAGAAGAAAAAACTTCTGAACAGGACTTTTAATCCCTTCCCAGGTCGTATCAAGAATACCTCAAGGATGCCTTGGTTTTCCCCCCTCTAATGCTGATGACAGCGTCATGCTCCTAGTAAGTAACTGACTTATAAGTCAGTATACGGAGGGTCCAGCAGAATTTTTATATAGATAGATTAGAGCGTCAGCATGAAATCAAAACAGCTAAAGTCTGGATGAAGGAAAATCAGAAGAGACTACAGATTACCATGCAAGAGAGTGCTTAGAGAAGCTGTATATATCTTTACTGATTGGACTTCAACGTTGGCAAAGAAAGAACTGCATTCAGAAGTACGTTTGCCATCATCGGTAACCTGGTTTATTTTCCACCTATCAGTTTTCAATGAAGCTTGACAAGATGACCTTAACTCCTCTCCCGCTCCAACTACACAGTTTGATGTGTTTAAGCTCCGTATGTCAGCGGCTCTTGATCGTGCTTACGTGCATTCATGATCGTATCTTTGGCAGGGAGTCTTCCTCCCCTTTTTTTCTGTTTTCTCCTGTCCTCTATTTCCTACTAACATAATGGCAAAAGCTCATAGAGGGCCAGGGCGTAAGTCCCGCTGTCTCTTTGGGAATGGGCCTATTGGTTCGTCTACTGCCGCCTATCTAATCTAATAATGTAATCCAACCTGGTCTATTTTTCGCCAATCTGTTTCTTAAAGCGTTACAGAAAATAGACAGATTAACAAAAAAGAACTATGTAAGCAAACAAATACACAGATAAATACACATCATTCTTTGTTATACTGTAGGTATTGTAGATTCTTGTGACAGACCTGACCCTATTTTATTCACTGAAGGAAAATATTTAGTTTGAGTAGGAGACACGCCAAGAGGATTGTAAAAAATGTTGTCTGTGCATAAATGTGTGCATGAGTGCGCCAGCGAACATCGCAACACTTTTGTGCTTCTTTTCTCATGTGTGGGAGAAAAGGCCCAAGGTATTGACCACTTTTGTGAAATACCTCTGTTTTCTGAACAGCGACAATCTATGAGGTTTGTCTATATTGCAAAAAAAAAAAACCACAGGCTATGAAGTTTGTCTATTTCTGCGTAAAAGGCGCATATTTATTGGTACAATTTTGTTGTCCTATAGGCATTATCCAGTAAAGCGCATTTGCTTTGGTGATACATACCTACGTAATATTAGCATCTTACAGACACAGCATAGTACAGAATTTTCTTATTTTATTGTTATACACTTCACGTGTTAAGTTGTGTCAATGATACGTTTGTAATATTGAATATGCAGGCCCAAGCATATGGAAGATATTTTCCGAGTGCACACCTGTAAGCTCTGCCGTTTCCTGCCTGCCACACGTTTGAAGAATTAATTTTATGGGCACGCAGGCGCACGTTATTCATTCAGCACCCAGGCCTTTTATAGGCCGTATCTACTTTTTAAAGGCGCCCATCAGCAGAACTTAGTATCAAATGGACATTTTAATGCTTCTGACAGCTCCACCGTTATCACTAAAACCGGACTATTCAGAGGTCCGTTGCCTTTGACGAAATTCTCGTAACTTGCTTTCGACACGACAATATTAAGTCATCCTTCATTATGCCGAACTGCGAGCTCTATGGGTTGAAGGGCACACGCTCATTTGCATTTCCTGGAACAGCTAATGATGAGCCACAGCTACTTTGACACTCACTGCCTTACAGGGAGCCATATGGAGGCCATTCCAGTCCCAACCGCAATACTACACGTATAGAAGTGCATGCACTTGTTCATCCATCATTTCGATAGGCACACTTCTAATTTTTCGTTTCCGTTCGTTCCAGTATTCTAGAAAGTGGTGCATCATATGAGTAGCGCAGCTTCACTGTTTTTTTTTTCTTTTTGTATAAGAAACTTAGTGAGTATACTACTGCGTACACTGGGGTAACAATTATAACCATACACCACTTCGCATTCTCGCTGATCTCTACGCACAATTGTTGTAGTTGAAACGTCGTACCGTACACTGCGGTGTCAATACAACTAGAGAGGCACTCCGAAAGCGCAGACCCCTGCCAAGCAGGGCAATACCAACAAATATTTTAAAACTAGTGGCCCCAGCTGTCATTCTAAACGACGGCAGAAAATAAGTACTTTACGCAAACCCCCGTTGTCTCTTGTGCTTTTTATTTTTCAGGAGGCTTCTTCAATAAAAATTCAGCATTCTGCCTGAAAACTGACTACATATTATTTGGCACAGTCAAGTGGCACCTCCTGTAGTACCTTTGAATTAGTCCAAACACGGTTATGCAGGCTATAGCTCAGGTCCCTTAGCCGGAGCTACCGAGTGGGAGTCCCTTCTCCTAGATACCGTCTTCAGCTCTCGAATTTGTTCCTATCGTACTCCCATAGATAGATATAATGGCCCTGCCGTATAGAGAAATGTTTCTTCATTAAGTGGTACCGAATTACATTGACCAGAAAATTAATAGATTTACCTGGTCTTCAGCCCTTGATTTCTTCCTATCGTATTCAGTAAATGGTACCGAAAGACTATGACCAGATAATTAATAGATTTGCATAGTTTTCAGCACTTTAATTTCTTCTTATCTTATTCCCATAGAGCTAATAGATTTATTTATTTTCTTTCCATCTTGTTCCCATGGATCTGATATATTTGCCTATTTTCTTCCTATCATTCCCATAGAGCGTGACAGGAGAAGTATAAACATATTTATAACTAAATAACAACACAAAGTGAATTATTATATAGTACTGATGGTACACTGAATACAGGATTTCTTCTCGATTATCACAAAAATATAATCCTCTTTCTTTCAATATTCCTCACGGCTCCTGCAAATTCCAAGAAGTTCAGTCTATAACGTTTTGAGTTTGTGGTTGAAGGTCAGAATGGCAGGCCGACAAACACACAAAGTGACAGACGGATCCTCGCAAATATTTATGGTTTGCTAATCGTTACATTCCCATAACAGTTGTAGTAAGTTTCATGAAGATCGATCCATGACTGTTTACGTCGTGCTGCCAGAAGACAGACAGCTAAACAAACCATTGTCAAAACATAACCTCCTTGCCGGAGGTTATTACAAAACATTATGCTTTTAATTTTTGCTAGTAATATCCTATAATAGCTAAACTGAATGTTTGAGACCGCCAACAAAATATGATATCACATAAAAAAGTTTTAAACTTACGAGCACACGAAACCTTCCATGCGTTTATTAATACATCTAACACACACTTGTTAGGAAATTGCGAATTATGTTTTTATTAATAGTTGTAAGTTAATGTCCAGGTGTGATATAAGGTAAAATAAATCAAACATGATTGTTCCTTGGAAGAGCACGGGGACTCTATTACGTACGGAAGTATGTAAACAATGAATAAATATCAATAATAACCGCTAACTGCAGGTAATGATTAAAAGAAAATCTACTTACGGTCGTTCACTTTATATGGTATACAGGAACATTACTCAAATCTGATTCCATCTGATATCATGTAATTATCTGAATTACGGCACCATTCGCTGGCCAATACTATACCCAATAATATAGATGAGGATAATACTTAAGAAAAGTACCATGAAGTGGGAATGCTGTTCCCCTTATACGTATGGTATCATGGCATATTTTCACTATCGTGTTTAATAGACAAAATAAGATTTAATGGAGGGTTCATTAATATTTCATTGATTACTTTGCCCAAATTTTTCTGGAAATTAAATTAAGAATTTCCAGCTTTGTAAGTAGCAAGGGTTTACGACGTCGGTTTTGCCAAAAAAAAAAAAATAATCAACTAAAAGAAATTGAAGGCTAGCTCATTTTACATCGCACCAACTTTCATTCTCTTATCAAAAAGAATATAAACTTGTTCAAGCAGCAATCAGCAGTTACCAAAGTGCATAACAGGTTTGTGAAGCGTAAAGTGCTCGAATCCATTTTTTTCTGGAACAAGAACTCAACTACATATTTTATGATTCGAACTGTTTTATGCATGCCACATATTATAAAATGGTATTGAAGTATGTTACGCATGTTTTATCATTTTCACGAAATTTCGAAAATAGACTACCTAAGCTACAAACACATATATAATCATGAATATCTTTGTGAAAGTGTGGGTGGTGTGAAGAACAGGGCTGATAAAGTAATCTACAACCTACATTTGAATTTTTTAGCCTTCTTCTGTTTCTTTTTCACTTTAGATTATGTTTAAATTTCAGTAGACAGCTAACCCCGCAACAAACATTGAGGAAATCTGGGTACAAATTTTGAAGCACAGTGGAAAAAATATGAAATTGTTGTACGCTTGGCAGAACAGCTACTCTTTTTATAGAAAAAGAATATCAAACTTATTGAACGTAAGTCAAACAGATGTCGGAGAAAGGTCAATGTATCAATATCTCTGAAACGCAATAAACTAACAGGAAAGTATGGGTAAAAATATACCATGACAACTCACGATTCTATATCAATACATATCTGAGTACCTGGACCAGAAATTTCTTCATGCTGCTGCAAGCGCTTATTTTCCTGATGTTCAGGAAGATACATACATAGGAAAATTTACCGTATACCTGTGAAGTAGAACTAAACTGCTGTGATTTTTTTCATTCATGCCTATGGGCAATAGCGCTGCAATAAAGTTAATAAGAGAATAACAGTCTCTATCATAACAATGCTAACTAGCTTGTTCTGAAAATTCCATACAACAATAGCGCTGTTCTTCCTTGATATCTCAGACCCGTGAAACATGTGGTGGAACCTGTGGAAATTTTACAGAACAAATCTATTGTTTCTAAATTATGACGCCCTAGGACCCTCTATGCAATGATCCTGCCTACGAAGGTTGAAAAATATTTCAAGCCCCTTAGTGAATCCTCTGCCATATATAGATCTGCCGGCATAAACAGCTTAATTTAGAGTTAACTCATTCTCCTATTGTTCTCATCTGAAGTCGTATCAAGGATACCTCAAAGATACCCTGATTTTCTTTTTTCTATATCTAATACTATTGAAAGCGTCACGGCCAAACTAAGTGACTAACAGAGGGACAAGCAGAATTATTAAATAGATTAGCGTAATGGATTTATCAAAGATGACGCCATACTTGAAGGCTCGCTGCAATCGGGCCTTTCCTAATAGAGTCCTTAGGCCTTTTTGTTTATTGTGTGATAAAATAATTCCCAGCGAGAACGCCTCGTGGCGTAAGACCATCGCCCGCGGTGGGAGTAAATTTCATCGCCGCCATTTTTGATGGCCAGCTGATCCTAGTTTTCTCGGCAGGAGTCACATCCAAGGCGACCCACTAGACTCTTTGGAAAAAATTATGAACATTGCTCAACTTCTTCGACCACTTATTGGGTGGGCAGACAAATATATATACTTAAATCTTCTCATAATTATTATCATTTCTCTCATTTCGTTCGCTGGTGATGATAAAGCTAGTGATCTGAAATAAACCCCTGCATATTCAGGATAATATGAGAAATTTATTCACAATCACAAAACACAGACTTTTTAAAATTGGGCCAACGCCGTGAGCATGGTGGTTGATCCTAAGAATGTCAAAAATTATATAAATATCACAATCACTTTAAAAAATTTGCGACTTTAATAAAAAAAAGATGCAAACGCAGTACACGCCATCTACAGTAATCTGAGATTCAATAAATTTGTCTCCAGTCGATCAGATGCTCGCAAAGAAAGACAGTGCAGGGGCGGTGGCCCGTCCATTCATGAGGAGGGGGCTTCATAAAGAGTAAATAACTGGAGAAATTAGGTTAAAGCAACCTTAAAACAACTATCACTCTATTTCTGTTTCCATTGTGCATGCACACTGAATTATTCTCGTTTTTCGTTATATCTGTGAGTATAATGCGAGCTACTGGAGACTGAGATACTCAAAGAAGGTGGTAGCCCCTGACTTTACCCAGCTTGAGTCGCCACTAAAAATACATGATCTTTTGTAATGCTGTAAAATTTCATAGTCAGCCGTAGCCAATGATTCAGTTTTTACTGCTATTCAATGGTTAATTCCTAATTAAATTCACGAGAAAAACTACTGAGTTTCCTTCAGGCAAATGGGGTCTTTCAAAATACTGGGGTAATGTTTAACTGTAGCTAAGAAACAGTTGCCAGCATTCGTCATCATCTACAGGCAATAATAATCAATTTACAGCTTAATATAGTTCATGTACAATTTCAACTTCAAGAATATTTCTTGGAATGCCGGAGTTTTACATAGTGAATTTATGTGCATTTAATTTTTATTTTATCCTTATTTGACAGTTTTACTACCCAAATTACTATAGGTATGGAACTCACTGTGTTGGACGTTAAAGAAAGAAAAAAAAAATTCTCTTCTTGCATGAGTGGTGATTGGTATTCAGTTTTTCGCTGTATGTATTATCATTTGAACTTAATTTAGCCAATTCATTTAGTTTAAGGAAATTCAATTGACACATTTTGATAAACACGTTGCCAAACATATGCACTATATAGATATTTGCGATATAACTGCCACATACTAGTAAAATATTGAAATCAATTGCATTAGTTTACTCTTACTGTCCTCTGGATTCACGCTTATACCACATAAAACTTTGGTCATTAATTATGAGTAAACGTGGGGTTATTTGTTAATTAAATAAAACAGAATTGACGTCCATCCGATTTTTTATTACAAAGCAAAGTATATTATCGCACTCAGGAGACTTCTCAGCAAAATAAGACTTTATATGTTTATATGTATTAAAAATTATGGTAAAGTCGCACCCGGTTTCCTTCAGCAAACCAAGTGTTTCATTACCATCGTAGCCACAAGGTGCAAGTATACAGTGTATTGTCAGAGTTCTGTTATTTTTTATTTGTGCAAGGTATAAAACAGTCCCGGTACAAGTAATCATTACTGAGTGTAAGTGTTTGAAATAGAGTCTCCCAAGTACAATTTTTCCTAAATTTTAGAGCAAATGGCACGCTTCACCTTTATGGCCTCACATTTAACAACGCCCTGGCAAATATGAGGAATGGTGCCTTAAGCTACGGGGCAGTCTATGGGTTTACAACTTTACATATCACACTGTCAAAATATATTACACAAAGTCGTTGCACTAGTTATTGAGCTATAAAGACGTAAATTAGAAGCAATGTAAAGAAACAGCAACGAATAGAAGCATCCAGTCTATGTAGGTAGCAAAAAAATTACGAATATCTATGAGCTGAAGTGAATACGGATGAAATTATTGAGATCAGGACCAGTATTTGCATCACGAATATCAGTAACTGAATTGTAGTAAGGCTGCAATGGATACAGATGAAGTTGCTGAAATTAGAACTAGTTCTTACATCCGTATGTCAGCAGTTGTATTGCAGTAAAACTAAATTGAACGTAAATAAAGTTACCAAGTTCAGAGCGAGTTCTTAAGTCACGAATATCAGCAAATGGATCGCAGTGAAGAGGAAGTGAATACAATTGAAGCTGCTAAGATCAGGGCAAGTTCTTACGGCATGAATATCAGTAAGTGAACTACAATAAAGATGAAATGAATACGGATAAAGTTACTAAGTTCAGACTGAGTCGAAGTACTCATTCCGTGCAAGAGCTCAAGGTAAAAACTGCTCAATGTGTAACTTAGAAAACTAAATAAAACTGACAGGAGTCAGCACCGATCATGGAATATACTTTAAACTTTTTCGAAAAAGAAATAGTGCTCGGGCGTTGAGACTTAAAGAGTGGTACTAATAGTTAGAGCAGAGACCGCAACAGTACTTGACTCTTCAGGTCCAAAGTAGCCTCTGACGCTGGCGGCCATAATGGGAAAAATAGAATTTTCTCTAGAGCTATAATGAACATGTCCAGACACGGTCATGCAGGCAAGCGCCCAAGTGCGTCCCCGCCGTATCCAAGATACCTTCTCCGCAAGAAAAATGTTGGGTACCTTGGAATGAAAATCCCATTTTTCCGTTGCCGACTTTTGGCCGCCAGCGTCAGACCTAAGAGTCAAGTACTGTTGCGGTCTATGGTTAGAATTCCATTAGTAGCCAAAGGAAACATACTGTAAGAATGAGTGGTAAATACTTGATGTACACGGTCGATAGAAGGACCATGCAGTACATAAATCAACAAATAAATAAAGTCCCACAACCGCACACTTTCAATGTGGCGAGAGGGAGGGGATGGTGTGATGGAAGAGGCTGATGAACTGAAAATGACGAGAATCAAGTAGTTAAAACAAAAATTTACTTTCAGTAAGAGATACACCAAATCATGTGAGGTTGATCAGACAAATAGATGAATTAAGAACACAGACTAGCAACTAAATAGGCAAACCTGTATACAGTATCAGCGAGCCAGCAAAATATGACGCGCAGCTGTTAAAAATTCCAGTTTTTTTATTTGAGTGACATTTTCATTGACCTCAGAAGCAACACTTCCACTGCGCTAATGAACCACTGCTGACGTAGATGAGCAGGTTGCGTACCGGATACAAACAAACGCTACTGTGGACATCCTTGCAAGTGTACCAATACGTTCAAGGATACAGCAGGGGTCGGAGCGGGTACTGCTCTAACGAAAGTTGTTAGGCACGCGTACATCGTGCCGGATGTGGAAAGTTGCTGGTCATCAACAAGTATTTTCCGGTGTTTTTTCGACGAGTGACTGCAATGCACAAAAAACCCATTCTTAAAGATCACGTGTTGAGGATATTAAAGAAACTTTCCGCTTAACTTTGTACGATTTGTGTTGCGGAAAGTTAGCCGTGTCCCGAGGTTAATTAATTATTTCCCTGCTGTAGTAGACAAGATAACTCGTCGTCAGCATTTTGTTCCTCCGAAGATTCAATGTGCGTTAGTTTTCCATGTTGGGTGACAGAAAAAAAAATCGCGTTATGTTGTGAAATAATGCTCTAATACGAAATTGAAATTTTTGTCAGGAAGATATGACTCAATAGGAAAAATATTGTAGCTGCAATTGGGAATCATAATGAGAATTCCGGTAACTCATGTTATTCGGCATGGAGTCTCACCGTAGTGCTTCTGAATTTAATAACAGATCATGGATGCTGTTACTGGCCATCTTCTGATCGATAGCTAGAGGTTGGCTACAGGCGACCTCATAGAGCTCGAATCTCTCGCTATTCGGCAGTGCATCTAGAGTACGGTTAACTGTCACCTAGCTCTGCATAAGTAGATTAGACTAGACGACCCTTGACCCGTTGGGTCGTCATCACGATCGACTTCGCTTTCGCAAAAAAGCAGGTGTAATTTAGCTGGGCATAGATCACTTTCTATTCGGCCGTCCTCTTCTGCACGTCAAGGAGCTGCCCATACGGTTCACTATCAACAGATTCTTTGCTTCTCTAACGAATATTCAACACCCAGGCTTTATTTAGAGTCAATTTATATGTATGTTACGTATTTATGTTACGTATTTCAGTTATGTTTCCCAAGGCACCGATGAATTTGTCGTGCCCGTTCTTGAGGCTGAGCCCCAGTTCATTTACTAGAGTCTGTAATAAATGAACTGGGGCTGAGCTCAGTTCAATTTCCGTATCGCAGATACAAATGAATTAAAGAGCTAATCCATGGAAAGAATGCGGCTGTGCTCTAATCCCTCGAATTTCTTCCCGTCTGTGTCAAACAAGACACAAGTAAATGAATAAGTAAGCAAGCAAGATTCACAGAGTTTTAGTATAATTTCAAATAGATTAAATTAGATAAAGCGGCAGTACACGAACCAACAGGCCCATTCTCAAAGAGACACCGACACTTACACCCCGGCGCTCGATGAGCTATTGTCATTATGTCAGGAGGAAATAGATAACTGAGGAAGGAAAACGAAAAAAAAAAAGATTGGGAAGAATCTCAGTCAAAGAGACGATCATGCAAGCACGATCATTAGCAGCTATAGTATGCGGAGCTTAGAGTCGTCTATCTCTGGAGTACGAGCCGATAAGATAAGGTGGAATATGGTGGCCTCGGAAGCTTTGGCCGTTAAAAGTTTGCGACGTCTGTAGGATTTCTTAGCAGTGGAGGCTGTCTCTCCCAGTGTTTGTCACGACGATTTTTAAATGTGTTGACTGACAACGTCGGAAGGGAGTCTATTCCAAACGCTTACTATGAAATACGGAAAGAACTGCTGACTTAAAGTTGTTCTATGGTTGAGCTTTATGTTTGAGTTTTTGACCGATGTTTCGCAGGCGATCATTAACGTGTCTTTCAAAAATCCCGTTGTGGGTACGTCGTTGAAGCCATTGAAATACTTGAATATTTCTATTTCTTGCCCCCCGAGTCATCTTTGCTCGAGAGAGATCAGGCCCAGTTCTTTTCGGTGACATTCGTATGGCTTGTTTCGCAGCTGAGGTATCAATTTCGTTGTTCTGCGTTGGACTCTTTCCATGTTATCGATATCTTTACACAGATGTGGCGACCAGAATTGAACAGCAAATTCTAAGTGTGGTCGCACTAACGCCTTGTACAAGGGAACGATGATGTCCTTAGATTTGTATTCGAAATTCCTGGTGATGAATCCCAGTACTCTGTTTGCCATTGTCACACTCTTGTCAACTTGCTGAGTGTGTTATAGTTTATTGGTTGTAGTTATTCCCAAGTCACGTTGGTGGGTGACAGCAGCCAATTCTGTCCCGTTCATTTTCAGTTGGGTTGAGGGATTTTCCAACCCTACGTGCATTACTGAACATTTGTCGACATTACAGCTCATCTGCCACGTAGTGCTCCAATCCATGAGGAGTTCAAGGTCTTGTTGGAGCTCAGCTCTTCTCGTAGCAGGATGACATAATTTAGTATCATTCGCATATTTTCTGATTTTGCGAAATGTTCGGAGCAACTGCACAACTGCGCGTCACCTGGGTACAAGTTGTACGTTGATACTGAGCTGCGGGACAGCGCAGGTAAGCGTGTGCGCTTAGTAACTCATGCGGCGTGTGCGTCTATTTCTGAGAGGTTTTTACGTACAGCCTTGGCAGACGAACAGTCTCTTGCCGTCGTGCTTGGCAGGCCTTGAACTTGCCCGGCACCTTTGCGGCTTTCTCAGAAATTGGTTGATAGCGCACAAGGTTTATATATAACTATGCATTTGGTTCCCTCGCTGTTTTATTATCCCTCTTTACGTTCGATTTAATATACTTAACAATTGTTGAAAGGGAGTAAATTCAGTCATACACAGTAGGCATGCTTTTCGGTTTTATGAGTATGACAAAGCAGTTTGTAATTTTAATCTACCGTGCGTTAAACTAGACAATCTAGAAACGCAAGCCTGTCATGCATTTCGGTCTAGTTCAACTCAACGGAGATATTTCAGTACTACTGTACATAGAAGAAGCCCTTTTCCTGATTTGGGACTTAGTTATTTTAGTTTGTGTACATTTAGATTGAAAATTAATAGTATTAGGATCCTTCTTTTTTGCGTTTATGAAACTTGTTCTGATTATCTGTCATTGCATAGAGAATTTGTTTTTTTTACTACTTTTCAAGAAACGGCTATCCACTGCATTTAGTTCGTGGTCTTAATAAAGAAACTTTTAGATAGCAAATACTCTTTCTGAATTGTGCTTCTGAACGCAGGGAAGAGTAAGCTGTTTGTCTTTCTACCTTTATTCGGCCATAAGTCGGAAAAACTTAAAATCGAATTGGTGTCTCTAGTGAATGAATATTTCATGCGCATAGATTTTCGAACTGTTTTAGTAAATAACTTTAGGATAGGCTGTTACAAATGCATATTCCTATTCGATGGATGAGTATACGAGAGGAGATAACAAATGGTAATGACAACGGGTAGCACACCCAGACGCATGCACCCAACTTCCACGCGCGCACTAAGAGTTAGAGTTTTCGAGCATATGGGTAGGAGTTTTAGGACTGGCAACATCTTAGCTACACTTTCTCTTTCAGCAATACGCGCGCTTGCAGAACAGTACAGTAGTCCCATTTTACTACAAAAATTTTCAATTCTTGGCAGTGCAAATTCAAGTTCCGACCTGCGAATCCTAGAGTCTCTGTTCATTAACAAACTGAAACCGAACCTTAACGACATGCAGTCGCCCAACCCCTTAAAGATACCCCCAATAGATGAATTGTTGAATTTTGTTCCATGTAATTAGAATTAGAACTAGTTTTGTACAAGCGCGGTGTATCATCTTTTATAGGTGTTGTTTCAGAATGCTGGTGATGGCCTATAGGATCGAAATGTTCAGATCTAGATAAAATTTTAATAATGTCTGTTAGATCAATCGTCTTTGTCCTAACTAGTCCATTTTCAAATTTTATTATGTTTAAAACGTATTTTCAGGAGCATGCTGCTGTTATCCCAAGCTCTACCTTGTCCAGTCTCAATTTTCAGGGTATCTTCTACGCAAGTTCGGTTGCCTAATTTGCCCGAGTTCGACTGTTGGTTGCAACTTGCATATTACATCGTTCTTTAATCGTAAGTGAACGCGGTACATATATGGCTCAGAACTAATGCATTGTATGATATTTCACCAATCGGGAAGGCTGTATTATGACCTTCATCAACCCCCTGCCGTCCCTATAAAAAATGGTAGAAGGGAGATTACTATTTGTTCCTGTGTACTACGTATTATTTCATTTTGTAATGTTTCCATGAGTACTAAATGAAGTCTATTATTATTATTATTATTTTACACTCAACTCTGAGATTCGCTGGACCTGTTAAAAGTAGAACACACTGACCATATCGATTTCAATCAACTCTACAGCCAAGTATCTCAGGTTTGGTAGCTTACCAATACGCTGGCGATGTAAAATTACCCCATACCCCTGCTGTTCTGAATTTGGCTACCTAAAGAATTAAATACATACCCAATACATAAATTACTTTCCATGTGTAATTTTCGTATTCACTGCATATTCATCCTAGCAATGCATCGAATTCGGTATAAATCAGGAGAGAACTTGCCATACCTTTATGGAAATTGGGCGACCGCTTTATCATTGCGTCATTGTGGTTATTTTTCAATACATCCGTCAGGGACGGAACACCTATGTTACACCTTAATGTGATATAACGAGTGTCAAGTGATATCTCTTTGGTGTTACTAGAACAAGTCCGTTTTCACACTGTATACAAGGGAGAGGTCTGGGGTTGCTCTTTGCAAAACAGACAACCTTCAACTCCTGAGTCTGCCTGTCAACGCGTTGCCGTCTTATATTGACCTCTGTTAAGGAAATTGTGGTTTCATCGGAGTTTATCTCTTTGTTTGTCTACTTTTTTGCTTGTTTTTCACAAAGAAAACTCAAAAAGTTGTGGTGTCA
This sequence comes from Parhyale hawaiensis, assembly GCA_001587735.2. Lineage (NCBI taxonomy): Eukaryota > Metazoa > Arthropoda > Malacostraca > Amphipoda > Hyalidae > Parhyale > Parhyale hawaiensis. The sequence goes on along the minus strand of LQNS02000211.1, from coordinate 4,889,645 downwards.
TAATCATAAGAATTTCTGCTGCAAATCCTGATAATTACGACCCTCCTAATAAGAATTATGTTTTAGTGGTTGTCAGGAATCTGCAATCAGTATCGGTATATTTTAGGGAAACATTGGAAGCTAACATCGTGATGCACA
>LQNS02000211.1:4849271-4859616 GCA_001587735.2 Parhyale hawaiensis | reverse complement strand
AAAAAAATCGGTAAACAATAGATAATAACAACATTAAGGCCGTTAGTGTCCATATATACCCTGCAATTTTTACATTTCATCGACAGGAAGGAGACTGAAAATATGCACAAATTTTGCACTATGATATGAATTTTTAAAGTTTGAGAATAGTGCGAGGTGTTTTGCATCCCCGCCCCAACGTGCGTACACAGACGCGCACCGAAGTACGCGCGTGCACAGCCCAGTAGCTCTAATCATTCTCTTTACCAGTCGAAACTGCGTCACTGCTCTCCTTCAACACAAAATTGCCACCAGCGCGCGTGCAGGCAAGAACAAAGGCAGGAGCCGCCCACCAGAGCAAGTAACTTGCAGCGGATCAGCTATCCTGAGATTTAGATGTTTCGCATTCAACTGTTTAGTCATACAATATTATTTTGGTCGATAATATTGGAAATTCTAGCCATATTAATAAAATCCATGGTAATCCATACATATTCTGCCCCACATAATGGGAGGAATTCCCCTCATGTTTGTACGTACGAAAATCGGTTGATAAGCTACCATTGTTATGCTCTAGCATATGCTATACCATATATAGCCTTTAAACATCCTTGTACAAACATCTACCATATATAGTCATCAAACATCCATGTACTACCATAGACCTTCGTTTCCTAACCAGCCTTAAACAACCAATAACGCCTCCACCAATATCGACCTAAATATACATAAAATCAACGTTATGTTATGGTCGACATATCTACCATATTGTTTCATCATCCAAAATTGACTTTAATCTCTGATACACCAATATATTCTACTATAATAACAACAACCATAATTTCCGACTGGGTATTGTTGCAAATACCCCAATTTTTAGTGTCCTACTCTTAGTTTATTGAAAGCAAAAATACATTCTAACCACTCTTAAGGGTGCCAGTTGTGTGTATAACCTTTTTTTTACCCCATGCACCAAAGTATGAAGCATGAAGCAAAGCACAAAACTGCTACGTCACGCATCCACATACCTCGATTTCCGTTGCCCAGCTCAACACCAAGTCACACTAACATTTGCTGCTCGTTTATCTTCTAATTATCGGCCAATACCGGATACTGCCGAGACTTTGTTCTTTAGAAACGCAATAACACTGCGATATCTGTGCGGACCTCACGTGTGCATTGCTGGCGTTTGTTTATCGAGATTGTACAGTATTATAGTTGGTTGCGGCGAGATTGGGTTGCTTTCTGGAAAAGTAGGGTGTCCTTCTCCCAACACAGTATGGTTTTCGTCAGGGCCTGTGAACCTATGATGCTCTGCTTCACATTTCTCATGTGTTTCAGTTGGCTCTTGATAGGGGTCATGAGGCAAGGTTGGTACAGCTTGACTTTAGTGCTGGTTTTGATCGCGTGAATCNGTGAGTTTTTGGATTTTGTTTCTGGTGTCCCACAGGGTAGTGTTCTGGGCCCTTTGTTGTTCATTGTATGTACGGCTGAATTGTTTTATCTTGGTAATAATTTACTTGTTGGTTACGCTGATGATGTTACTTTGCTGGCTGTCTGCGATAAGCCTATTGATAGATTAGAGATTTCAGAATCTATTCAGTATGATTTGGAAATAATTGATTCCTGGTGCTCTAGGTGGGAGATGAGGCTTAATGCGGGCAAGACTAAGACCATGCTCGTGTCCAGGTCGCGTACAGTGGGACCTCCTTTTCCTGCACTCATGATGGATGGTGTATCACTTCCTGTTGTTGATGACTTGGTAATCTTGGGTGTCAATTTTGATCCAAAGTTGACGTTTGAGCCCCACATTCGTTCGGTTGCCTCACGTGCATTGCAGAAAATTGGTCTGATGAGGCTTGCTTGGAGGGTTCTTTTCACGGTAGAATTGACACGTCGCTGCTTTAATTGCTTTGTTCTCCCTCTTCTGGAGTACTGCTCTGTAGTCTGGGGTTCTGCTGCCGATCGCCATCTGTGTTTGCTTGACAAAGTAGTTCGTCGATGTGCGTTCATGCTGGGCGGTGTTGTGCCCTGTGATCTAGCGCATCGTCGCAGAGTTGGTGGAATCTATTTTTTGTATAAAATCGATAACTGCCCCAGTCATCCACTGTCTGAGTTTCTTTCAGATCCATTTGTTCGGGTGAGGTATACTCGGCGGACTTGTACTCTTCATGAGTTTGCCTAGGAACCGTTACGATGCCGTACGGGCCAATATTCCCGTTCGTTTTTTCCATCGTGTGTGGATGTTTGAAATGGTCTTGATGGCTCTGTCTTCGCTGGTGTTGGTATTGGCAGCTTTAAACGATCTGTACACAGAGCTATTCTGTGATCTCGGATCTTCTTTTTTTTCATTCTTTTATATTCTCCATCCGCTGGGCTGGTGTTACGAGTATTCCGTGACGGTATGAGCGTATCTATATATATGCATATATACATTTCTAGTTCAACAATCATAAACAAAGAATGAGTTATTACATTGATATTGAATAATGTGTGAGAAATATTTAAAATTCATGACATATGCCTACTATTTTGTCTGGTATTTGGAGAATAAAAGATTGAATGGCATGATGTTCATAACAATCACAAAAACTCGACATCCAGAGGTGGGTGGCCCTCTAATTTTAGAAACGCAGTGGAAATGTCATGGCAGAGGAAAGAAAACACAATTAAATCAATACCTTTTTACTGGGTCTTAAATCAAAGCAATGACTGATTTTGGGACCGAAAATGATTAAAACAAGAACTGCGGACAGGGTTATGCTTAGATTGATCATAAAACAAAAAAATGAACGAAACATGTGGTGCCAGCAGAATGTATTTACTCAATTCGGTCTAAACGTATGATCTTTCGACTAAATTTTAAACAAACAATCGAGGAAAAATCGAGAACATCCCTCAAGCGGAACATTATAAACTTGTAATACACGAATGTAATGCTCCAAATTCGGGACTGAGGTTCCCGATAAAAAAACCTCGCTATCTTGTCACATTATTTCTACTGCACATATTTTTTTAGTTGAGTTTGCTATCTTGCTATAGCGTTTTCTTCTGCAACCTAATTGTTTTATACGGGATGCCCAGCACATGGGCCGCGGCGCACCAGACGTGCGCGCCTTACATTCACCTAACGCACACAAGTGCACCTACACATTCCACCTGGCGCACAGATATGCTGACACATATTGTAGAAAGAACACTAAAGACCACAGAGGGACAGAATTTCGGAAATTGCCGCACTATATACATTTTACACTCTATTTCTATAGATTATTCACTATTGATCTTAACATTTTTTGTGGCGAGCTCACATTGGGCCAGCCAAATTTTCTTTCACTTATTATCACACTTGTACATTATTTTAACAATATCTGCGCCTCAGGCGTCCAAACCTACAACTACACGCGGGAGATCATACGATCAATCGCACCGTTGGTGTCCAGGAATCAACTTGAATTGACGTCATACCAAAATTTGCTAACGCTGGTCTATTTCTTACTGGTCACTGAAGTTGACATCTTCTTCTTAGATAGGAATAAATTCTTCGATGCCGGATGTTAATCGTTGAATTTTCTTCGGGCACTGAAACTGCGTCATCAGCTGCGGCACGGGAAGCTTCTCATATATATGGTTTTCATTTGACAAGTAGTTGGAGACAGTTGCACATCATCTTTCACCTTGTCTAACTGGGAATTCTGGACGTCTGATATTTCTCGAAGAAACCATATCATAATCCGAGGGCAGGTATTATTCATGTATACATCACGACTGATCGATGAGGGAACTGTAGCTTGCGGATCGCGCTTCGTAAAGATGGCGCCCACGCGTAAGGCCACACCCTTAGGGGTGGGGAAGCAGCAGGTCGGGAATGCCTCGTGAGGGACATGGTAGCTGTAGCAGCACTCCTTCCCGAAGCACTCGGTGACAAATGTGGTATGCACTAAACTGTAACATGTGTAATGCGTCACGGGAGGGTTCGCCTTCACATGGAAACAAGGTCACTGAACAAGACTATCTCAGATAATTTGGGGCACTGTCGAGAGAACGAATAATTCACTGCCCATTTGTTGACCTCAGAAAGTACGTTACAAAATGGAAACGGCACTTGACACATGGCGCTAATTAGTCACGTCCAGGTCCAAAACAAGAAATTCGTGTTATGCGTGGGTATACAGCTTTCTAATTACACTTTGGTTGCATTAATCGGCAACCCACTCGCCTTTGGGAAAACATGAGACGAGTGCGCTCGGGCGCGCCAGGCAGGGCGTCCCTCACGGAACTGAGAGGCCGCGCTCCGAGGTTCAGCTTTCTTCCCAGGATACAACCGTCAAGCTCGCAGATGCGTTACGGCTTTTCAAACTTAATCTTATTTAGAATTGATTTTCATGAACAAATTTACGCCAAACTTTAAACTTATATAATATTAATATTCACATGCTTAATTAATTAATTAATTTATTTATTTAACATTTAGTTCTCCACAGGCGGGAGGTGTTCTTGGATTATTATACTACAGCTTACATTAAAAGAAATTGTGAGTACATTAATTTGTTAGAAATATTACAGCTATATATTCACAACCTAATCTACATGGCTTAGTACCATCACATACCAAGCGAGTTAACTGGACTGGCTCCGCAATAGAGCTACCTAACAATCACCCTCGCGCGAGAAGCAAAATAAGATTTAATTGTTTCTACTAATTTAAGACTTATTTTCTACCGGCATCTCAGTAATATCTATTATTTAGGAGAACTGTTTGCTGTTACAAGCGAACAGAGTCGTTACTAGTCCGTGTCTATGTACGTTGATACAGGACAAGGGTTGCTTTGTTCTCTCTGGACCCGCTTGCTGCTTGCTTGGGCGTAGTTTGAAATAAGTGTGACATAAATGTTGAGAAACGTTATCTCACAGAATGAGACTTGTAACAAGTAGACTATATGATTTCATGATTCTGTACGGCTATTTAAAATGCATATATACGTACATACCACGTTAATTAGCTATATTGCAATCTGAATAAAAGTGATCATGAAATATGAATTTTATTTGCTGCAATTTATGTTTATTACCTTTTCATTTTCTGCTCTTTTACATTTATGTTTTATATATATATATATATATTCTTGAGCCCGGATGACATTTGCTACAAAATATCATAACACTGGTTGCTTGGGGGTTTATTAACTTCATGGAGTTTCTCCGTTCCTACGTCGCCAGCCTGGTGTGATTTAATAATAATAAAATGATACTGTGAATTTTGCAGAGCTCTTGTGTACATTGTTGTCGTTTAAATATTGCGTGTATTGTCTGTCGAACAAAAATTGCAAATTCAAGGGATTTTTTTTTTTTCCAAGCGCTGTAATACTCTGATTTCTGTGGAACTGCCGAGCACATGCACTACTGTCGTTCGTTTATGGCGTGTGCAGTGTGTTTGAACTAAAATAGAAAATATAGGTTTTAAACATAGATTTCAAGTACATTAAATCCTAGACCACACAATACATAGCTACTTATCCAATATCCCAAGTTGGCCTGACGGAAAATTGATAAAATTTATTCGTGGCTACGCAAGAAGTTTTTTTTTTTTCAAGCAAGAAACGTAAATTCGTAGCTAGATGTCAACGGGGGACGTCGTTTATTGAATTTTGAGGCAAAAAAATGACCTAACATTCACTTTGCAACTTACCATTGAACAATGTTTATATATGCGTGCTTCTTTTCTATAGATGCAGTTCTTGCGTCTCCAAGAACCATTATTATGGTTTGAGGTCGTCACGTTAATAGGACAAGATTTCATCGAGATTTTTCTATTTACCGTCAGGTATCTTGTTGTTTATATGGCCAGATGTGTAACGCTGCCATTTCTACTGTATGTAGCTGCCATCTGCACTCATGTCCTTTGTGTTTCAGATATTCTGCGCGATGAAAGCAAAACACCGGAGCACTCTGAAAGCGCATACCTCCGCCAAGAAAGGCAATGGTTACGAAAAATTCAACTTAGTTCTGAGACAACGATTTTCTTTGTTTCAACGCCAACATCTGATCATTTGTGCCCTTCATCAGTGTTAACAGTAAAACTGCAAACAAAGATTGTGACAAACATTAGTCAAACTCACAAACGGACCAACCTATCATCACCAAAATTTGATCATATATGTCTTTTAACATTACTAACAACTCCTTTAATTTCATAAATATGTAATAACAAGCATAAAATGAAATTGAAAACGGTGACAAACTAACGAACGAACAAATCATTACAAAAATTTGGTCATTTACTCTTCGTGATATAAATAACAACTCATGTAAATGTCATAAAAATCCGTCCATCACTTTTTGAGTTAGAACACTGAGAAAAATCAGGCAAACAAACAGACGGATGGACGGATCTTTATCGAAAGTTAATCATCTCTTCACCCTAACATACCTAACATTCTCTGTCAATTTCTTCAAAATCCGTCTTTAACTTATTGAGTTATATAGGTGACAAAAGAATAACAGACAAACATGCCCAACGAAAACCTAACCTTCTTGGCGGATGTAAATATAATAAACACTTCCGTATATTTATAGATTTCTATTTTTTTTTTGTCACGCTTATAACAATATAGGATGGTGAAAAATAGGCTAGGTTGCAGATTTTGTAATTATGTCACGTTTTCACAAAGATCAAAAAGCTAAATTCGACCAGGCTACTGAAGATGGCCAAAGTGGAACGTTATTCGTATAACTGAATGCACTTCTTACTCAGCCAACGAGGAAATCCAAACAATTAAGATATTTACGCTTCTATAAGCGCTGCCACGGAATTTGATTTTTATTAGTTTCTCCATACAATGAAGCCATATTATTTGTTTTAGTTCACGACGTACAAGTAAAGTAGATGATAAACGAAGCACATGGCAGGCGATATTTCATGATGTAATAAACGTAGGATTATTTTTTCAGTTTGCTTCTTTTGACAAAGCAGTTTTCGCTCGGACGTAAAAAAGTTCGTTGCATCGATGGTATATCATACTCTACCTAAGAGTATCGGATACTCAGCGAGGAATTTAAGTAAATTCAGTGCTACTTCACTGTTTGCTAATATATATTTTTTGCATGTCATATACGAGAAGTAATGAATGTGCCTTACAGATGGACTGAAATAAAGAGCACTCCCCTCAGATGGCAACTTGAGTTGTCTGCTGTAGCGTACCTTCCAAAGTGTATTAGTGTCGAACGGTCATGACACATTTTTCGGTGTCATGTTTGACAGGGCGAGCCCTCCGGTGTTGAAATAAAGGCGGAATCATTTGCAGAATTCTCTAAAGCAATGCATAATCTTTTGGCAGAAACTGCTGATCTCTAGTAAGAGAATAACGCTGCGATATTTCCAGGGAAAACGTTCACTGCGTTCTCCATAAAAAGAACAGTGCTACAGTAGTGACTAACAATCCCTGTAAATTTGGTTAAGATCCGTTTGTAACTTTTGAGTTATCTTGGTGCAAAAAAAAAAAAAACTAGTCAACAAAACCTCCTTGGTGGAGATAATAATACTGCACAATATCTTGAGAAAACGGGTCCTGAAATTTTTTATAAATACAATGATCATGCTACGATATTGTCTGAGGAAATAGGCATTGCACTTCCCAGAAATTCTATGAACACAATTATGCTAGGATAAATATGTTACATATATATGTACAGTATATGCGTTCCCTATAGAAACGAAGAAATATTTTGTGTTTGGGAATGACTATAAAATGTGTATATCTTCTAGAGATACACTAATAGTGCAATATATGTGGACACGGACTCAATTTCTCAAACAACGTTAAACTATTACCATGATACAAGTGGGGGCAATTTGCTATGCATGTTGTTGTTTCTTGCTTGTTATACGTGCATTTTCGTTAAAATATGAACACAACATTTTACGATTTTTTAACGGGAGCTAATTTAATATCATATACATAAGATGAATTTAATTTTTTTTTGCTTCTGTAATGAAGTTGTATAGACAATATTACGTTTTGTTAAGAAAAATAAAGTACGTCGTTAAAAAGAGATTCGACGTGCTCATGAAATACTAGAATATCGATGCGTTTAGCTGCACTTTCCAAGAGTGTGTTTATGGAGGGCAGTACCCCGACACAATTAAGGGAGAGTTTCTCTGTACTATTCACGGATAAGCATCTCACACTTCCAGTGGTAAATCAAGTAGTCAGGTAAAAACGGTTGTCTCTAGAGCACCAAAAAATTAACTGACAATACGTAGTTTACATATTTTCCAATAATTGTGATCGCTATAAGATCCCGACCGGTATCGCATGACTTTTTTTTTACATATGTAACTCTTTAATCGCTTTTATAATCTCCCTGGACTTGTGGCATACAATGGACATTGTGTACGTATGGATGCATTCTGGCTGAGCAGCGATGCTGGTGATTCGACTGATTTAATTTAAATTACAGCAATAAATGCAGGTTGAGTTTACAATTTTGGCGTACAGAAAAATAGCAGCTGAAGTATATTACATGTTGGTACCGATTGTAACAAAGTACATGTAAGCTGGAGGGTCTGTTAGTACCGATGGCAACATGTGCATATAAGCTGCAGCACATGTAGGTACAGGTTGCACAAGTACATACGTACATATAAGCAACTTTACAAGTAAAGACAGGTTGCACCAACTACTTGAATAATGTATAGTGGTGCAACGTGTACGGACTACGTATACCCGAACTAGCGCTGCAGATGAATCAGCACATGTTGAGCAGAGGCTACAGCGGTACAGCCACAGCTGTGTTTACAAGAGCAGCGTGCAGAGCACCTGCAGCTGTAGCAGCTGTACCGTGCCAGGCTATAGAGCTGGCAGACAGCACGGCGGCGGCGGAGCTGTGATGATGTCATCGACATTTCCTGTAACGAGAGGCGAAATTGCGCCGCACTTCGTTAGAAGCTCTATAAAGGCAAAATCGTTGCGTGTTGTCCGGCAGAGAGATTCTTAATACTGTTAAAGCTGCTCTTTAAATCAAAACAAAGCTTATTAGAAGAGCCATAAAGCGATGGTGATGCGAGTTTTCCGGTAGAAGCTGTTCAATATTGGGAACAGTAAAGTTTTTTAAGATGAATTCGAAGGGCGTTTATCGATAGAAAACTCTTAAAAATTTGGAAACAGTGCTCTTTAAAGTAAATGAAAGGTCGTCGGTAGAACCATTGTTAGGACATGAATATATTTGTAGCTATTATTTTTTGTTTATTTAATTTATTGCAAATGGAAACAAGGCAAGGGTCACGTTAATTAATGGTGTATGTTTGTGTGCACATGCATATATATATATATATATGTATAGTAAATACACTTTTACACGATTATTTTCAATGATCAAAATGACATTATCAAAACAGCGAAGGCAGGGACATCAATATGAAAGCATTTACGTTAAAGCTGAAATAACTTAGACACACAACACAACATGAATTGCACGTTACGTTATCTGACATTGAAATCAACAGTGACATTTATACATATATGCATACATATATTCATGTGTCCTAAAGAAGGGGAGTGGGCCNAATTCATATCATAACACGGCGTTGGAGGGACTAATGTGAGGACAAAATGAAACACAAATTAAAGTCAACGGTTATATATTAAGAAAGGTAAGCATGAAAGTGAAGAGGTACGTTTGCATAAATACCTCACCACGTCAAACACCTTAATAATGATGATAACTGAATAGACGAATACGCCTCAAATATGCAAAACATAACACTGAATTTTACTTTAAACATGCATAACGGGAAAAAAAACCCAAGGTTGGGATGGTCGGAAGTTCACATGAAATAAGATATATATTGAACTAGAGCTAATATTATAAAACAAATATACGATAGTCGACAAATTTGATAAAAATCTTGACGTTTCGGGAAAGATCAGATTCCCATCATCAGAAATTTAAATAAAACGCTAGGATATAAAGGAATGATTAAAATGAAATTTTACTACGTATGAGCTAAGGACAGTGTTTGCCTGAAGAGAACCAAAGGCAAATGACAGCAGCGCGCAAAGGGGGTCCCTATATAAGTGACAGACGGCATGGGAAGCGGAGGGAAGAGGGCAAGCACAATCGGAGGCAAAAGTGTCAATCATGGATCGTGACGAGAGGCACGGCTGAAGACATTATGTTGAAGCTAGGTTTGACTTTATGTATATATAGTGATTCCAGAGTTCTGAGTTCTATTGGATTAGAATAAGCTATTATAGAGAAGTCTTTCCTACTAATGGGATGGTTGTTTTGCTCTGCATGGAGACGGGAAGCTGAATGAGCAGGTTTTGCTACCGGTAAACCAGTTCTGCTTGATATACCTAAATGT